>JASANN010000233.1:1890686-1920297 GCA_031762395.1 Calameuta pygmaea | reverse complement strand
CTGTATGCTTGATACGTCACATCATGCTTGCAATGTCCATACGAAATTGCAGTCTTATTCATGAATTCCTGAAGCATTTAGTTTATGTTATTTCTTTAAAGCGTGATAAATATTTATTAAAATATTCATACGCCAGGTTCGCTACGTAAGACGTCGTGGGTTTCGATGGATTTTTCATGCGTGGAAATGCAATAGAATAACAGTGATCGTTCGATCTTTTCCTTATAAAAATTGTAGCTTAATCATAGAGATTATTTTCAAAATTACTTCTGCTACTTTCATACCTTACAGAACTGTTCGAATAGACGTAAATTTTTTATTAAAGAAATATATTCAAATAATTTATTTTATTTTCTATTTACTTGTTTATTATTTTAAGGATTATTCATTAATTTTTTATTTAACGACATCGACAGCCGGCATAATAAAAGTATAATTCTATTGTAGTACCCGCAAGACGGTCATAGAGATAAAGAAAATTTCTTCAGCGTTAGTGTTTTATTATACAGTAGCGTTTCATTAACGGCGTGTCGTGTAAATAAAATTATATATTTACATAAATGACGTATGTTACATTAGATATTTTTTAAAAATCAATCGATATCTTGTAGAATGACGATTTTTCACCTAAATACAGATACTTTCCCACGGAATGTTAAACCAATTACAATGGGTAACTTGTCCGACGCTTATCGATGCTACCTTTACGTGACTGGAAATTTTCAAATATCCTCTAATGTCGAGGGTTTTTTGGCGAGCAGTTCCTTACGAGCTTAACAATTCTCGTAAACGTGTGAGTATTTCGAAATGATCGATTTGAAGTTTTTTTTTTTTTTTCCTAATGTACAACGAACTTCAGTTAGGACGATAGTCCTGAATAAACCTGTATTAATCTACCGTTGCAAAAATCTTTTGTATTCTACTTAATTATAAAATTGTGCAATCATTTATATGCCAGCGACAAAGATTATTATTATTATTTTGTATAAAGCCTAAATTACACCCACCTAATTTTATCTGATATACGTAGTGTAACGTGAGTCTTCTACACTTTTTCTTATCATATCTATTTTACCTATGCTTATGCGAAATTAGAATATTACTCGCTGAACGATGATAAGTGAATTAAATTATCACTTATAATGCTGATATATAATTTTTAACGTTATTTCCAGTACAAAGGATCTCGATGTGTAAAATTACATATTCCGTGTACGCGTTAACAATGATATGTTGACTTAATCAACAGGAAATCACATTTTACAATTGTTTACCGATATACTTGGCTTTAATTGATTTTTGACACGTTTATCTAACATTCTCGGTCAGGTAGACGTATTATCTACACTCTTTCTATATCTTGTTGACATAATACTATGTTCAAAATTTGAACCATGGTCGGTGCATTACGTACTTAAAAGTAATTTGATATTTAATGGATGCAATCATTAAATGTATAATGCAATTAATAGAATGAGATTTTAATTAAAAATAATATACAGTAAATAGTTTTATACGCTGTTAAGCCTTTTGCGTACAAAATAACGTAACGACGTAAGACGTAAGCGTAAGGAAATCAACCAATCAGAATCTAATACTCCTCCAAGGGAACAGTTTTCCGTATGAAGGTCTTTTACTCATGAATATTGTACCAAGTTCGCACGCCTGTTTAATTTCTGTAATAGAGACAACTTCAGGTGGTGAAATAACCTCTTAATAAATTTGAATGCACGAAAAGAAACCAAAGAATTGTAATTTAAATAATGATTATATTTAAAAGCTAACGCATTTAAAAGTCAGTGGACATAAATCTTATATATGCATATATATATATATATATATATATATATGTATACACATATTTAATAAATTATCTTGGTAGTTATTAATTAGCATAGCCGCGAGTTCACACCGATGAAAGATGATATTAATTGCGCAGTCAAGTTCATTGCTCGTGATTTCAAGAGGGTATATTCCAACCTATGGTAACGTGAGGATGACGTCTGGTTATTAATATTTCCAATGAAATTAGTGTGAATACTTAGAAGTTGCATTCCAATAATATTTAACGAGACGTTATTATATTGAAAATTTAATAAACGTAAGTGTAGAATTAATACATAATTTTTTTTATTTTCAATTTCTGTTTTTTTTTTACGTGACACGTTTCAATGATACATCCCACTATCAATTAATAAAAATCTTTTACGAATCCTCTATTTTTATCTTGATTCACTGGACTTGCCCGTTGTAGATTCACAAAATGTAAATCACGTCTTAAGTCTCCAGCGTGTAATTTCGCGCGGTTGATACGTAGCACGTAGCTACGTTTCATTCCTGATGACAAGAAAAAGCGACGCAGCCTTACTGTGTACAGATTCTCAATTGTTCTAGAAGAAATGCACTTACTCTACATTATAGTCTCTGGGTCTATGTTACAATGTCGCGAAAACGAATTTCAGTACTACTTTTCGTTCTGTCTAAATCCCACGTGAAAGCAGCACGACGAGCTTAGAAAGTTAAGATTAAAGTAGGAAATAAATTTCTTTTCTAAATTTATCAAATTCTTCATTGTCAACTAAGATAATATTGGTGTGCCTTGATGTTGCCCGGATGGTTGCCCTGGATAGTTGCACGTGTGAATTAACGTAATCGAATTTATAATAAAATGGAAATCATGAAGCAGACGTAATCAAATTTTGAACGTTATACGTCAAAGGAATGCTGGGAGTAACTTGAGGAAGAATCGATCAGGTAAGACAAGGAAGATAAAGCTCAAAATTGTTTATGGTTAAGTTAAATCGAAGAATAATAACCTCTCGAGGAACATACGAATCTCGTTAAAAGCTTCTTCAGAAGGTAATTCGAGTTTCATTATGAGAATATTAGAGAAATTTATAAAAATTTACTTACATCTAAAGTCACTACGTACCAAAGGAGTTTAACATTTTTTTAGATAATCTTTAACTTATCCTGGCAACGGTTACTGTCCAAGGAAAAATCTTTATCACAGCCAAAATAAAATCTAGATTATTTATTCGACTTTAATATACACATTTTCATGGGCTAAAATAGCAGGGTAATGCTTTTACATAACGATGCTGGGATCCTCAAAATATGACGATTACCCAATTAACGGATATCATATCTCTCT
This sequence comes from Calameuta pygmaea, assembly GCA_031762395.1. NCBI lineage: Eukaryota > Metazoa > Arthropoda > Insecta > Hymenoptera > Cephidae > Calameuta > Calameuta pygmaea. The sequence goes on along the minus strand of JASANN010000233.1, from coordinate 1,917,143 downwards.
ATCCTGAAGGTTAAATCGCTCAAATATCTTTGCTGTTATCCTCGTTACGCTTATTTTTTTATTGTCTGACAGTTGTTGATAACGATGTCCCCAGACGCAATATGGAAATTTTCATATAATTTCTCTCTCGATCCAAACAAAAGATTTTCTCGTGTAATTAGTACCTTTTACCTATGTTATATAGCCAATCAAAAAATTATCGAATTTAGGACAGATCTAATTTACTCACGAAGATGACGGGAGGTGCGTGAAAAACGTTTAAAGATGTAAATACGTAATTTCCGTAAAATCGTAGAAATTTTAAACGCCTCTATATCTACAAAGTACGGTATTATTTGATCGAATCAAAAAAAAAAAAATACTCACCAACATTCTCTACGACACAATGACGATAAGGTTGCTTTATTTTATCTTAACTTCTTCTTCCTTTTGTGTGAAGCCACTTCATCTCAACTTGGTAACTTCTTTGCGTATTATCCTTGAACAGTGGGATCAAAGCATTTGCAAGGATTCTCAAACACCAGAAAGGACTCGATCATCCTACGACGAAAGTAATTTCTGCTATAATTAGTCTGAGCTTCGTTCATTGCCAATATATGGTTACTTAAAAGAGCGTAAGAAAAAAGAAACTAAAACGCTTCTGCAACGTTTTTCCAAGATTTGGCAAAGTATAAAGTGAAAATAGTCCGTGAGTTAAAAAATACATAAAAAATATATATATATCACTATGTTTTCTTTCTTTTGACCATATTTCAAATAATGGAACATTTTTCAAATTTTCATTGATCAAATTGATACCTTAAAGTTGTTGCACGATTATGTGTAATAATGCATCGTTATTTTTTCATGAGAATATAAGATGCATGTTATTTCGGAATATATTTTTAAGAACAATAAACTTGATAAGATTGAAATCGTTCGAAGAAATTCTTTACGAAACGAAAAAGTAGTGGCTGCAGAGACGAATCGAATGACGAGGAGATGAAATAACTCGATACAAATAAAAGTAAAATTTTTCATCGAACGACAAAGTTAAATATTTGTGAAGAAACTATATATTGATTAAACCGTGTATTCAAAAAAAAATTCTTATCAATTTTCAAATAGCAGTGCTCCGTTCCCGTTAGGGTTAGAGATGATGAAACAGTGCTCCTCAAATCTGAGGTACTGACGGGTTCATAAGAAGGTACGATATGGTCACGTCTTCGAAGCACCCTAGTAATATGACTTACGTAACAGTCATTTGGCCAAGGATTATCATATGATCAAAATTCCAAAACAAAAATTTGAATGACGCGAGGGGACAAATATGCATAGCTCTACGTTTCTATGGCGCCCCTTGGAACGCGCATGGCAGCCCCACGTTGCGTATTTAAGGGCTGATGGTTCGCGTTTCTCATCACTGTACCGCCATCCGCAGACCAGGATCACGGATAACACCCCACTAGAACCGGAAGTAGTAACCACTTGACATCCCAGGATCCCGAAGTTCGAAAAACCGGAAGAACAATATCGTGTCGAATAACGATTTGAAAAACTAAGCGATACAGGTCAGTTGAATGGTTTAATATCGGCAGAAAAATCAAAATGGATACTGCGATTGCGATTTTTTTTTTTTCTTTACTAATATCAAAAACTCTTTATACTCGTCGCTTGATTTTTAAACTATTATTTGACAGTTTTTCCTCGATTATCCTAGACAGCCATCAAAGTTATTTTTTTAATTCGAGTCTCGAAAGTGCGAAATTTTTCGATATTAATTCTTCGCTAAAAATTCTCAATGAGTTTAAATATACTCAGTCACCCCCCCCCCCCCTCTGTCACATATCACGAAACAAAATTTGATATTTATGTACACAAGTCAATCGATATCATTGAAATGAAATATTTTAGCCATTTCAATATTATTTATTCATCGTCCCCCGTGTAGTTTAAAAGATTATTATTTTTCCTTATGACCAATTTCCAAGGGGCGATACAGTGTCTATAACGTCGTCGATTCGTGCTGTTCTACCTTAAGGAACTATATTAAAAAAGACATTGAATAAATCGTTCGCACTCTTGGGCAACCCTTTTCGCCGGGTTAAATAGAATCACCGAACAGACTGTAGCCAAAGGTACAACCTGTTTGCAAAAAGTTTACGACTTGTGCAACAAGTTCATCCTTGAATAAATAAAGTATACAGATTAGAGGATATTAATTTCACCTAAGTGCATAGTGATACGATAGTAAATTTTTTTGGAAGATAAGACAAGGGAAACTAATATTGATTTATTCAGTGTCCTTTAGTAAGAAGTAAACGTATTAAAATTTACTTGCATTAGGCCATAGCTAAGTTTTATCGCGGTAGATACTCATAGCGGACCATTACGACTTTAGGCGTATATCTAATCATGTGTTATTGACATGGCTGCTGTCAATTTGCCATTAAGACAAATTGCGAATAATCTAAACCATTCAGTAGATGCTCCCAGGCAGTTTGGTTCATTTGATATTTAACAATAAGGTAATGGAAGTTTTTCTGAAAATTCGTGAAAATTGAAAAGAGACAAACTAATTGTTTATTTTCATTTTTTAAACCGATCATTTAGATCGATTGTTTATTATTTAATTTCATATAGTTCGAAGCTTTTAATTTTAATGGTTCAGACATTGGCTAATGTTAATATTTATATACATATAAAGTCGTACAATAATTCCTGTTTTATAGATCGATCAAAACTTTTTGCTCTCACAGTACGGAAATTTATACAGACTTTATATACACTAGGAAGAGAATATAAAGTGTAGAATTTTATTTTAATGGTTTTTTTTTCTCGTCTTTGTACCGAGACTTGTGAGGTTATTTTTCCGGTTGAAGATTAAAGAGACCCAAGATAAACCATGGAGACTTAATAGAAACCACTCCTACGTCATTTAGAGAACAAATTGTACTGTGGATTGCACATAATATAGACGTGAAGGGATGAAAGTCTACAAAAGAATTGCAATAATACATTTCTTTTAATCTTTTCGATAAAAATAATTGTCACACCGCATTTTTTTTTTTTCAAATTTAGTTTTCACGATTAAAACTTCACGGTGCGGTTTGTAGCTGCTGTTTGCTTCGTGTAGAATTTGAACTAGATTAATTTTTTTTTGTTTTACTATTTTACACAATAATTTGAAATTTCTCAAATCTGACACGTCATCAACAGTGACGCGGTTTACGTTTTATATGTATACTATATGCTAAACAACTAGAGAACGTTTTCTTGACGTACGTCGCGGCGATAGGTACATTCGATTATCATAGTTTAAATTCTGCAGATTTACACAGTAAGGTTGGCAGGTTAGAGGTTATACCATCATATACAGGTACAGGTAATCAAGAATAATACATAAGCTGTAGATAGTTTTGCAATTGAGATCAAAAAGACATTACTTCTAAATAATATTGTATATACTGGATTTACCAGGTTATGTAACATAAACGCATATCGTGAACATGATTTTACCATAAGATTCCAATGGGCGCGCTAACTTTAGGTGGTTGACTAAATTGACTAAAGTTACATAAATACACTAAGATAATTGGGAATTTCCAAAGTCAATTTATTCTCTTCTTTAAAGTCCACGAAAAGGTAAAAACATAGTGAAAAAGTAGGATACTCTACAATCGGAAGAAAAACCCGAGCTTACGTCATCCTCGTCAGGACGTTACGTTTCAGAATGTTTCTTTATTTTTCTCACCTTTTAAATTAAACCTAAATTGAGTTTCGTAGGGCTCATTGACAAAGTAATTTTACTACACAATCGGTATAATAATTGTCAGGCGACCGACAGGCAATTTTACTGGCGGTAAAAACTGGAAATACTTAACATGTAAATGGTATTTGTATCGATAAACCCTTCGCAGTAGGGCTTTGTCATTCTGTGCTTGATTGTCAGAAAAAAAAAACAAGTTCGATCAATCCATTTCTCTAGGGACATTCTCCCACGTCACTGAAGACCCCATCGTTGTCCTCTTTTCCCCACGTACGTGTCACTGAAGTTCATGAGCATAATGAGAGCGAAAACGAAATTTGAGAATGGCATGACACTTTTTTTTCTGAAAAGCAAAACTTTTATTGGAAAACTAACTTCTGTTCCTGGAGCAGGTGTCAAATTATGTTTTCACCTCGTATGAGGATCTTGGGAGTGTCTAGGGAATTCTGTATTTTGTAATAAAACCAAGATTCGCGTAGAATAATGAAAACAATTTTTTTAAGCAAACCAAAAAAACTTTGACTTTACCGTCAAAAATCAGATGTGTTATAGAGAAATAATAGAAACTCAATATGGCTGTCTGAATTAATTTTTTTTTACTCTCAAATGCACGTCTGCCGGAAGATAGTCAAGAAGGGCTAGTTATGTGTTCTTAAAGCTATCAAAATTTGTATGCCATAACAGTGTGATAATTGTGTGTTGTGTATATGTATATAGTATACATTTCTTATGAACTTTCTAATCATACAGTAGTACCGTGTCTTTTCTTCCTACTTGCTATTCTTGAGTCTCGAGTGACGCCTGGGAATAAGCGTTTAAGTCGACAAATAAAAATACAGAAATAACGATAATATCTCATTCGAGACATACAATCAGAGACAGACATTTTTTTTTTCTTCGAAAATGCGTTCGCAAACGTCTATAATCACTAGAACGTTTTCGTTCTTTATTCTAAAAAAAAATGCACGAGAAACATTTTATTCGAAAGATTTTTTATATACAGTAAAATTACGTCAAAATTCCCCCCCCCCTCTGCCCCCCCCCCCTCTGGCACGGTCGACTAAACATGGTCTAAATTGAATGGAATCGTGCGTGCCGTCAGAAGGGACGTATTAGGGTGTACGGTAGATTTTTGGGGAAAAAGCGAATGTTATTGCCAATCAGATAAATTTTTAAGAACAAACGAGTCGTAAAAGGTGAAAACAATAATCAGGTTTCGCGACAGTCGTTATCTTTGTGCGTAACGACGTTTCGTGAAAATCAAATTTTTTACAAAAAATCGTGACAATGCTGCTACGTATCATACAAATTCTTCCATGTACGCGGTACGAGTACCAAAAAAAGTCTATCCCGCGTTTGAGCGTTTTTGTCACCAAAATTAAACAATTTTTTACAATATTTTGTTGACAGCAACTTCAATTTTCAATCCTCGTACGTATTTTGGCTTAATAATAAATCCAATAAATTCTGTATGATCGAGTGCCGTGTCATTGTAAATGTGACAGGATTTCCAAACGACGTACCCGTACAAACTAAGAATGTCCGAATTATTCTATAAAAAAAATTCCTCTAATTACGTCAGACGCAGTGACCGTATTTTTCGTATTTTTGAAAAAAGCCCAATCCGGTAAAATACCAGAAATCGGAAACAATCGACAACGGAACTTCAATCTCGCAAAGTTCCTCCGGAACCAGACGCACGCAATCTCTCTCGTCTCCGGCGTTTAATAAAATCAGAATCTGCATAGTCGTTCCGAATACGTATAAATATTAGAGACTCTCAATTTTCCACAGCACGTTCGATACGTTTTAAATCATAGATACGCACAAGCATGGATAAGTTGCTTTATAGAAAAATTAACGAGACTTCCGATTTCCATTCAAATTAATTTTATTATTAACCAAGAAGAGTTTGGAGTACGAAATTAAATATTAAAAAAAAAAAAAAAATATTACATGTATAAATTTAAAAATGCTTTCGAACACGTGTCGTTTTTATATGCCGATTTATAAGGCATATTTAACGTACGATATTATATAATAGGTTAGACGTTTTTTTTTTTTTTCCGAAGTCAAATATTCGCTTTAAGCTTTTATCCGAATAGATTCCGATAATGTACGCCGTTATTAATATTCATCAAAAATGTCCCTTTCATATTTCAAGTTCTTTGCCAAGTAATGCAAAGGAAAATTACACCTGCGAACGTTTGTATCAAATCGTAATATGCTTGAAACAATATTTATTCACCCGTTTGTTTCACAGGCAACTGGTAAACGCAAACAACAATACGGTACTCTCGTTTAAATCCGTATTTAATAGAATTATAGAATTTTCCCAGGGGAACGACTCGTTTCAGAAAAGCACAGATGCAAGGTAGACAATCCTATCGAGTCCAATTATTGAGAACATATGGACAACTAGGGGTTTATCTAGATAGGCAAGATTTCAAGCATATGGAATTAAAGTGCATTACGCTATCGTATCGTGAATAAATATTTTGAAACGATTGACGAACGAATAAAGCTCATTATTGACTTCATATATCTATATTGCATCATACGTATGCATACAATGAGTGGTAAATAAAAAAAAAAAAAATTTCAATATTAACAAAATCAACTTTAACACTTTCAGAAAGAGGACGTATTAAGATATGCCGTATAGTATATGTATGATAAAACGTATCAAAGGGTTAATAAATTAAATCTACATTTTTATTAATACCAATGGAAACACATAAAGCGTAATGGTATTCGGTGAAAAGAAAAGTTCGTTTTACCTATAGAGCGTTTGGCTTTCTAAAAACTTGAAATTAACGCAATGAAGTTCCTAGTTTCTTGTCTGTTGAATTATTTATGTATGAAATACAAGAACTCTATATACTATGTGTCACCTGGGTTAATTCGGTACAAATCACGAAAACACAAATCAAACGAAGATTTGTAAGAGATTTACATATTAATGTATTAAAGATCACAATAATGCATATTTATGTCTGCGACGGTTTCCAAAATTGTTAAATGCCTCTGCGGGATTTTTTATTCGTAAAAGTATATGGCATAAATTTGTAAAATTAATTGACTGTCACGTAGGTTTGATGTTTACTGAATAAGTCAGTGTTAAGGCACTTTTAAAATGGCGGAGGGTTCGTGGGACAGCAACAGGTAGCTTATCTGAGCACGTAGCCAGTTAAAGCCATTTTGAAAGTTGCTGTCGATTTAAGAGATATTTAAAAAAAAAAAAAAAATTCTCTCAGTATTTTTTCCAATTTATTTTTTCATTTTTATTCATGAGTCATCTAGTTAAATTCTTTTAGTGGCTATGAGTCAGTCAGAGCGCAATTCTTGGTAGTTCTAGATACGTATGCTGGATGATATGATAAATATATAATGATAAATAAACCGGAAGTACCTTGTCTGATCTGTCTCTTTAAATTTGTATTTCTCGTAGTATCACTATCAATGCCATTGAGATTTACGATATATTTATTGGATCGACTTTATATCGAACAATAGGAAATCTTATCAATGGATTAAGAGCTCTTCGGCTTTACTTGGTAGTTTAAAAATAGAAGCTGCAGTGACTAACGTAGTGAATACTAAGCGTAGGAAATACTTATTTTATCCAAGATGGGAAGAAATACTTCCGGTTTGATTCTAAAGCTTTTATTGCCTCTGCTATGGATATAAGAAAGATATCTCGGTGCGTGTCCAGAAGATTCTTCTGGACCGTATCTTTTTGCTTTATCTCAGCATAAAGGAATTACGAATTGAACTGTAATACATGAAATAATTTCGTAAGTAAATAGAATCTCGAATACGAGATTTTTAAGTTTATCTAAGTAAAATATGAATTTTCGTAGGACAATCCTGTTCGCTGTACGGTCTGTCCATGAGCAAGATGCACTTTTGAGGGGTCTTCTTCTTATGACATTTAATGCAAAACAGTCACCTGTACCTCACATTTTGTTTATTTATAGACTACAGAAGTGTTCAATTTTGAGAAACAAGAGCTTCGCAATACTCCGGGGATAATTTTTTGAGTCTTGGTCTGAAAGGCTGCTCATGGGACTTTTCAAAAAAAAACTTTCAAAATATAAAATCCTTATCATTTATTTCCTTTTATCGGGAGATTTTATTTAAACACCAATTCAATAAAAAAGTAATTTCATAGGGAGATGCTTGCATTACAACTTAGGGAAAAGGTCGAATATGGCAGCCATGTAAGGCGACTAAAATTAAATCAAATTACGTTCATCTGTCAGATTGACATTTGATACTGACTATTCGATAATTTTTAAAAACTACGATAAATTTTTCCACTGAACACTTCAACAAAAAAAAAACACGAAGCCAGGTGCTATTGTATACATACAGATATAATATGCCAAAAACAGATTTACTTTTGCTTCATTAAGCGTCAGTGATCTGTTAGAGATTACGCAATCGATCGTTATCAAATTTATTGAAACTCACCTGACTGCGTTGCTTTTGGCATTCGAGCAATGCATACGTAATGTCTAAAGCTGTTGAATTCGATAACGTATAAAACAAGCAGCAAGGGTAACGTCAAAATTCATTTCTCTGGACGTATTCAGTAATTTTTCTTTCTCAGTCGAATCATTGATACAGAAATATAAAACTTTTAAAATGATTTCCGCATTAAAATTTATATATGATATGATATGGTATACGATATATTAATAGCAGTGCAATTGTAAACAGTTGAATAGAATCGATGAAATTTATTGGGTAAATATCGAAAGATTTTTTCAAATTGACTTATCGAAAAATGATATTACTCATTCGTTGCAAATTTCCGATGCGCTAAAGTGCAATACGACAAACGATGCCCCATAGTTCCGGAACACCAAGTGCATCTAATTTGTATTTATAAAATTGACGATGCATTTTTTTGCACTTTTGAATTTATACGCCAGTCACAGTGCACGGTCGTTTACAACGAACGAGCATGGGAATTACCGAATTATAAAAAATTTATAGTGCCGATATAACGTAAAATTATATGTTCCGAACAAGTTCCGATGCTTCTCACGATAAAAATATGGAAAAATATGTCAAAGAATTCTGCTAAAAATTGTTCAAAAGAAAATAAGCAGTATCCGAGATATTCACAATATTCAGACTATTGAATTCCTGGATGACATCGGGAACTATATACGAACAAAAATTTCCTTTAAAAGAATATTACGTGAACTTTCATGTATCTGATATGTACATCTGCAATGTCAGAATATAAATACAACGCCGATAGTTTATCAAAGAAGCTTGAAGAGTTAAAAAATATTTAAAAAATCGTTACTCTCTTGTTTTCATAAAAATTATTTCAACGCGTTCCAAATTAGACGATTTCAAGTTCAAATATAAAATTACGCAGCTTCCTTCATATAGTTCCGAATCTAATATTCATATCTAATGTGGCTTCAGCGACGGTAATAGAAATTTCATGCAGCTTTCTGTTTGCTCCTCTCGCGTTGTTCTTCCTTCACGAGAAAATCCATTGTCGCGCCCTTCAATAATCACAGCATTCGTTAGGAGAGACTCTAACTTTGCATCTAATCAGGATATGAGAATAGACAATCTAATTTACCCAGCTCTCTACCTTACTGTTATATCCACCATTGTGAAACTGTACGTTAACTTCGCTTCGAAATTTATTTTGAATTGTATCTTGTTGATTGTTCATCGAACTTGCGTGTGCATTCTAATTAGTGTAAACCATACGAACGAGGAGAGTGAAGAAATCAGTTGGATGATTAATTCCCAAGAACAGGAGCTGCTTTAGAGTAAATATTGAACTTTGCGTGGATAATGTATTTCTATAACGTACTGAGCAGAGTGATAAAAATACACGTGATTTACTAAAGTTTCAATTAAGACTCAAGAGAATGGAACGAAGAGGATAAAATTAAGTAAAAGGTAACTAGAAGATAAAAAGGACGTTGTAAAGTATTTTAATTATGCTCTCAAGCTAGAAAATCCATCGACGTTCCCCATAGTTGCTCTATAGACTCTAAGCCAAGAAAAGACTTTAATGTTTCATTAATTTCTAGGTAATAATTACATGGTAATTAATTCTCATGAAAATCCGTCTTTTCATCGACATCCAAGGTACCTCCAGTTTCAGTGAATCTGAGCAACAAGTGTTTTTTCATTCTCACCTGGTCATCTTGAAGATTTCAAATGTGTGGGATGTTGAAGCTGCCGATAAATGATCATTTAAAATTGAACTTAAATTTGAAAAATTAACATTTATTAAATACCCAAGAAGATGCTTCTCTCGTGAAATAAATTTCTGATCTTTTTGAGTGTCTTATAGCCTCAGAGCTTTCACACGTGTCTGACGTTGCTCGTTAAAAATTACGCAGGTTAAAGCATCTCAAAGGAATCATTAATAATTATTTATCCAGTCGTATAATTTTGCAAAAACAAGCCTAAGAAAAAGTCGCAATCAGTCCCACGTAAAATCTCCATCAAGGTTTCTCACGTCCAAATTCATTTTTACGTTTCCATTTATTTTATAATTATAACTGCTTCGACGAATAGTCATCTTGTTATTAAGAAATGTCAAAAAGTTTTTACCTTTCGAAAAAAAAAAAAAAAAAAATAAAATTATACATAGCAAATCCCCTAAATGACAAGTAAGAAGAAAAGGAAATGCAAGTAGCATAAAGAAAGCAGCATTGAACGTAATAAGCTAATAACAAGGAAAGGCTGGTAATAAGAAGAAGAATCCTAAATTTCTGGCGGTCAAATTGTTTCATTTCACGGCAGCTGTATATTGCACGCAGTAAATCGCTTAGTTTCCATCTGTCCTTTTACCCACGTAGAAATAAGTGCTAGGCATTTTAATGAAGCAGCTACGAAGAAGCTGCTCATTTGATGCCTAACCGACGGTAATTTGAGTCCCATTACAAAGGGTGACTCACGATATTATATATTTCAGTAATATTACGTTCTTACCGTCTTCCGATGCTCTTCATAAATTAAACGCCATGAAAAACAGAAGAAGCTAAGCTTCTAAGGATGTCACGTACTTTAAGAAATATTCAGGAACGTGTAAACGTTCATGGAATTCAAAAGCTTTATCCGTTTTCTTTCCGTTCTTGCCTTAGAAATGAAGTGCAGCACTGCAATGCTCGTGATCGTCTCTCTGACAGCTCTGGCAGTTCTTTCTGGACAAGCACTCGCCATGTTACCGGCTCAGTGCAATCCTGGACTCTTGGATGACGTACCACCAAGGATTCGCAAGGTCTGCGCCGCCCTGTCTACCATATATGAGCTCGGTACTGCTATGGAAAGTTATATCGACGACAAAGGTAAATATTCTCACAACTAGTTTCACAAGTAACTAATTACTTGCACAGGAATCACTCCGACGCTACGCTCTATTCATTAGATTCTACCTGGTGCTGATACAATACATTACAATCGATTCAATTGCACTTATCTGATATTGACTTTCCCACGGACGCGCTTTATACCTGTTTGAACTTGAAGTAAATTAAGATTCTCATAGATATTCAACGTAACGCAATGGGCATCGGGAACGGCGAAGAAACACTTTAATGGTAACAGACGTGGGAACGAAAGAAGCAACATAACCTCTCGTATCTTCATATGTATTAGATTTTTTGAGGATTTTGATGTCTGAGTTAACGCCGGACTAGTAAATAGACAAATTTAAATTTCCTGTTACGTTAAATTCAGTTCCAGTTCTTCACGAGAACATCCCACTACCGGATAGCGGTGTCAAACGTCAAGACGTCGACCACATATTTCTGCGTTTTGGAAGGCGACGCTAAGAATTCCCTAGATGCTATAGGTGTGACGAGAGCAAGTGAACGAACCTCAAGAAAATTAAAAGAAAAGAAAGAATAGAATAGATATTGATAATACAGAAATGAAAATACCAAACATATTATAAAAACGATTCCTCTCATCGTTCCGGATACAAGAATAATATTTCTCTTTCCATTCAATCAAATCACTGCGTATGAGCCTACAGTATGTTAGTTATATCTAGGGATTTTTATTAGACGTAAGCTAGACAGTTTGCGCAACTTTTTTAAGTTTTCGTTTGAATCTTTTTACGTAACGACAAGAACACGAGATAGTTAAATTTTCTTTGCAGCAATTTGTTTCATGTTCGAATATACCATGTGTGAAATAATAAAATGCTTCATTTCTCGACATGATGGAGGTTGAATATTTTCATGTCAATGAAAGTCTGATTAGATTATAATATTATTGAAGAATATGAAATATTTTTTAGGGTTTCATAAGTCTTTCGTTATATTGGCTCAATTTTGAAAAAAAAAAAATTATTTTCAACAGTGGTACAAAGAAAGTTCAACAAAGCGGATCAATTTTGAATATCGTCATTATTGTGGCCAGATATATTATTTCTACTTGCAAGATCATACGCGGTGTAAGAAATAACGATCGAGGATTACGACAAAGTGACGTAAAGAAATACAAAAATTTGAATCCCTTCCTTTTTCGCGCCCACCGAACCTTAACTAACGTTAGCCATTTTACATAAGTATATACAAGTATCGCAGTATTATATATATGTATTAAAGCTACAATTGACGTAAATAAAATGAAAATTACAACTTAAACTTTTAACTAAACGTTAACTACTCTGTGTAGCCGTTGAATTAAATTCATAGCTGCTAAACTTATATCCTTAAGTACACTTGGGAAAAGTATAGCGCTTCTCTTTTCAGTGTGTCAACTCCGATCAAGTTCCGTATTGAGGAGAGGGATTGTTGTTAAACGTGCGCGCGTTGTACTTGCGTTTGTAATGTCATCGAACGGAATAACTTTTTACCGGAAGACTGAAGTAGCATGGGAAAAGCAGGCTGAGTTTATTACGATTAAGGAAAGCCGACGGGTGATCTGTCGTGCAAGCTCGACGAAACTTTATCGTCTCTCATGTGTCCACCAATTTCTTTTCCTTTTCCGTCTCGATGGAAGCTTACTTTTTATCTTTGCTAAAAAATTTCATTAATTCTTTTTCTTTTTTTTTTTTACGTCTTTGCGATTGTACGAAGATAGAAACAATATGTGCCAAATGCTTGGATTACAAGAATATAATGTAACAATGATTGTATAGCACTTTTAAAAAATTTAAATAATTTCCAATTTTTCCCGATACCTCACCGTCTCAGTATACTAAAATGTTTTTGAAATCTCTAACGAAAAGAAAATAGTGATCTTATTATGATAACTATGGCTGATGTATTTGACCAGATATATGTATACCACAATTACAAAATGATTATATATTTATTACAAATTATATGTATATAAAGTTTCTCTTGGAAAATATCATCGTTGTCTCGCAATTCCTTGCTGAATGTCATTTATTCCTTCAACCTATAACACCTGTATACATATATACTTCGATCATTGCTTTTTACACGGGTAATCGTATATTCTCGCTTGATATTGACGCAGACGGAGTACTTTAAATTTATATAATTATATTAATTATACGAAAACACAGTGTTATACTATGAGTACATTATTTAACCTTACTCCCGTTACGTTGTTTTTAATTAATAAATTACTCATCGACCATTGTCAAGTATTTCCTGTTGTACGGATATAACTACTTATTGTGTCGAAAATAATGGTGATATTATAAATTCAGATTAAATAATTCAGTAGAATTTATTTTAATTTCAGTTGCAATTCATTCCTTGTGAAGCTCTACGGTCAATAACGAATGACTAAACAATGAGGAAATTCACAATAAAAATTATCAATAAATAATCATGAGAGGTAATGATTTATTAAATGGATAAGATCCCTTATCTGTATGTACAACATAAAAGATCGTACTAAGAAAAGAGTTTTCTCATAACAATGGACTGTATTATTTTTTTAATTAACAATATTTTGGAATATGGCACAATAAAGAATAATAATTAACACATAATGTTCGTCGCGAAGTACAACGGGTATCATCCTTATCAGTAAGAATGGAAGGTTTTATAAATAATTAATCTCGATTAACATAAAATAGTAATGAAAATTAAAAGAAAATAAACACTCTTTAAATTAATAATGGTCTAATTACAGTTATTAAATGATTAACAGAGAACTTCGTACTTAGTAGTAGGTGACCTAAACCTCTCCAGGTCTCATATTGCATTATCATGGTTTTCTTTATGTACCTTTAAACGTTTGTTAAATACCAGGCATCCCAAATGGCTCCGACGACTCCTCGTTTCTCTATTTTACTGCACTGTACTAAAACTCTGCGGTGGAGGCTGGTTTGCTTTATGTGGTCGGTGAGACGCTCTATTATCATGGAAATTCAAAAATGATTGGTTCAAGTTAGAAGAAGTCGATTCAACGACACTGTATTAGCGACAACTGGACTAAAGTTGCAGGTAAAATAGAGCCAATAGCTCGATTCATTAGTTATTGGAGAAGAAATGATAATATATAATCATATGAAATTCGATGAATAAGTCTTTATCATATCAGCACTACTTGACAAATACTGAAAAGATACATAAACTCCAGTCGATTTAATAACACGCATTTATTTACGTAATACGAAAAATAGACATCCAATACACAATACGTAAATTCGCAAACGACATCTTACGGACGTCATTTGGACGTATGTTTGGCTCACCTACATAGGACATATTTTTATAATTTTTCTCTAAACTTATTAACTTGAATATAATATTCATATATTTGATAAATTGAATGCTGTAAGTCATATAAAATTTAAAAAAATATAGCCCTCCCATTGCTCCAGAAGAAAGTCCTGTTAATTATGTGTCTGTACAGAATAATAGGTTAATTTGGCTTATCTACACTCTCAACAGTTACACTGCACTTTTTTCAAATATAAAAAATGTAAATAAAGCGAACAAAATTTATGAATAAATTTACACGTATAGAATTCTCAAAAATATAACCAATTGCGTATAAAGTTTAAGAATAAGAATGCACTAAACGCGACTGTATATTACTATATAAATCCTGTGGACGTAACAAGGGTATCTGTATAATGTCCAGTCCACAGTAAATAGTCCATCTTGATAGAAACAATCAATAACAAAAGACTTATTCGTTAATTTAAATAGAACGGGTTAACCGTTTTAAAATTGAAAATGCGTCGAGGACGCAGACAAGTAAAACGGAATTCTACAGATGTCAGGTGACATACGAATAAGATGTCCGCTGGCTGTATTATACATAGAAATTTTCAACGGCGCATCTGTAGGACATTGCAGACATAATTCGAATGCCGTTCGAATATTCTGTGATACGTGGGTTCTTTCAATCTGAAATATTCATTACTTACATTATCGAGAATGCTTATTAGTCCAAGCTGATCTTGCGATCGAGTTTTACAACAAAAGCTGTGCTTTTTGATCTATGAATTACAAAATGAATTTATAAATATTCTGAGGACGTATACACTTTTGATATTCGTCATTTTTGTCCTCTGAACAGCGTCCTATGCATACTAGATATGTGTCGCAAATAAAGGGACGATTAGTATTAATCCAAACAGAACTTCTCGTTGATTATGTAAATCTAACGTCCCAGTCTTCTAAGTTCTTGGTTCATGTGTATAAGGTAGGTGCTATCATCCATCTTGGTCAAAATATAGATAACGATCCAGTAGTACAGTATCCAATTTGTTTGAACAAACGAAAAGGCTCGTGAAAATAACCTCAATTTTTTTTGTCAAGTTGTCGTTAATTAAAAATTAAAATTGCCCGGCTGATAATATTTCTACTAAAATCGATGAATGGTATTAAAATTGTTTTCTCTGAATACTGAGCATCCTAACCTCAAAGGTTTCGTGTATGATCACAAGCTCATGGGATCCTGTCGAAACTCTGGAAAGTCATCAGGGGATACGTCAACTTTGACAAACGCACGGCGAAGGATCCACAGGTTGTTGTACGTTTCCTGATATTCGCGTTACGTGATAACAGCAACAGGGCGTCCTGGAGGATCCTCGAGGGAAAGGAAACGTGATACATACAAGGTGAACGAAATAAATTAGTCATGGCAGAGACACCGCGCGGTAGTGAATTACGAGTAGGGGAGGAGTGGGATGATCTTTCGAAGAGAAGAGGGAGAGGAAGTCCTCTTTACCATACTGGTACGGTGTTCCCGTGAACTTGATTGGGATGCAGGAAGGTTCCCGCAAGAAGAACAAATATTGCCAGGAGTAATTGCCACGGGGTAGCAGGACATCAATCTCCAGACTTGATCTCCTGAAACGGAACACACGTCACGTTCTTAGATCGTGACGATCGCTTACATTACGATGACTCCGTTTTAGATTTAAATAATAATGCCGTATAATGATAATAAAAAAGCAGTATCAAACTTATTAAAAAAATCAAAATCAAAAATTGATTAAGGCAACGATGACTTTAATTAAACCAAAATAATTCCGAAGCAGTCGGTTTTGAAGTTTAATAAAAATCCACTTATCTACGTGTAATCAGAAAAATATTTTTTTTCGTGGGAATTAAAGATTATCAGTCCAACTGTGACTTTTAGGGAATCTTGAAAAGTTCGACGTCAAAAAGATCAAAGGTAAAGATCAAAGATTCTCTTATTTCCTGAGGCAAGTATATTATAGATTTATTGGGTCGCGACACTCCTTGTCTATTTTTAACAAGATAGGTCAAATGTCATCATTATAAATGTTATCAATTTTGCTAAAGATATTACGCTATTTATATCTAGTTTATTTCAACGTATCCAACTTACGTAAAGTTGATCAAATAGAAAATCAACTTGAAATCTTTTGTACGGTTTTTGACTTGATATTTTATTTTTTTCAAAAAGTCATGATCAGTGATTAAGTAATTTTTTTATGAGGATTCGTATCGGGATACTAGAATCTGTATCACAGAACGGTCGTTGTTATTTATCTATATCTATATACTATATCTAGTCGTTTTTTTCGAATTATTAATCAGCTGATTTTGTCACTGAATTTAATGGAATATGTTTGCTTAGTTTTTTTCGAATTATTAATCAGCTGATTTTGTCACTGAATTTAATGGAATATGTTTGCTTAGTTACTGAGCACAGTGCTCGTAGTATTTAGTAGTCAACTAGAATTTACCATTTTTTTTATATACCACCTAATTTGCATTTAACATTCAGCAGTTAGTTTCATTGTACAGAACAATACACTTGACAGCTAAGGAACCATCTTCCATTTGTGTGAATCACGTAATCAGCAGTATAGCAACACAGTGTGTATAGTAATTTACTGATATGATGATTACAGCAAAAATTTCACGATTGTGACCCGTAAAGAGTTTTTTGACCCATAATTACAAATTATTCTTAACTTGGGATTGAAACAGGAAGTGCATTATTTGATGCGCGTCCTTCAAATAACATGAATCAATCAATATAATCTTGACAGAATAAGCTAGCTGGATCTTCAATGTTTCCTTTATGAGAGCTTATCACGTACATTTGCTTATCAGACGAATAATTTACAATTATTGTTTCAGATTTGTTCGTCCAGTTAAACTTATAATTTTACCATGATATATGCTTTCAATATATTTTTATCTGGTGCTGTAAATCAGTGTTGATAAAAACATAGGTCATTAGACTATACAGCATATCAATGATAACGAACTACTCATTTGAACATTTTAATAAATTATTCTAAGATCGAGTGATACTGCCTAGGAAAAAAAAGTCTTTAGATAAGTTTCAGCCTATAGTATATTTCATTTGAAAAACAATGAACAATTGTATTATGCACTAAAAATGCACTATAGATTAAAAGATATTAATTATTACAGCAAAAACATATTTAAGCAATTTTTACAGTTCGGTCAAAATTTTCAACTGGAAATAATTTTCTTCCAGCATCCATCTCACTGCCTACGACATCGCTATCGTTCGAAGCTTGGAATTTCGATAGTGCAAGATTTTATAATGTTTTCCTATACAGATTTATACCGGGTAGTCGTAGCTACGCTACGATTAGAACTGAATGAATGAATCGTAACAACAATGTTATATAAACTTCGCATCACTCAATGACAAACTAATCGCTTTAGATTGTTCGATAGAACTTGGTTGTAAGTAATTGTTCTGATTATCGGAAATCTTTAAGAACAAGAATGAAAAATCCCTTACATCAAAAAAGATTTGGCAGAATCCTCTATAAATAGTCTTAATGTATGTTTAAAGTCCATACACTTAATCAAAGATAAGAGTACAGGTGATACGATATCGACAGATGGGGAAGAACCTCAACCAACACAAAGTAAGCTGTTATCGTATATGCCCCAAATTATCGACGAAAACTCACATAGCTGCAGCGCCAAATGAGCTGCCGGATTTCATACAGGCTCAACGCTCGGACTTATCAGTCCCCTCCATAATCTATACGTACCGAACGCGGAAATGTTACCATAAATTTCCAAACTTCAAAATTCCTTATGCAAAAAAATACTAGCGTGCCCAGCTTGATTGGATGCACATTTTTTGTATTGGAATATATATGGCTAGGATTGTTAGTTTTCTTTAAAAAAATTAAAAACTTGTTTATTCGGCGATTAAGAAAATCAATATTTTTTTATATTCAACTCGCGTCCAATTCGTTAATGACTGATCTATCGCTTCGATTCTTTTTTTTTTCCCCAAGCAGAAGATACTCTAGCGATAAGGACAGTAGCGTTACTTGTACCGGAAAAACTTTTTTCTATTGACATTTATTTACTTCTCATCTCGTTTCGTTGACAATTGAATGTCAAAATTTCGATCGAAAAACCGTAGCGATGAGGTTTTTCGAAATATTAAATTGCATATATATTTATGTGCGTCAGGGTCTCAGGAAGATTTTTGGAAAGTTTCAGCTGTGAAAGTTGAAAATTGAAGCTTTTATTTTCTTAATTGTTCAGAATCGCGTTCGAGTAATTCGAGCGGCACGCGATGCGCACGTTTGGCGAAGGTGCGAAAGAGATGGACGCTTACCGACTTTGCACCGGAGTGACAAAGACGAAAAATGCTCTCGCTTGTTTTGATCAACAAACGTAAAAATTTGTCAATTTTCAATAAATTTTCTTACATTTTTGTTTCTTGTTGTACTTCTAAGGACTATTGGTAAAACAATGCATTAGAGCCACGGTTGTAATCAAAGAACGTTAAAATATTACAATTTCTGCATTGTTCGTTTGAAAAAAAAAAAACCAATATAAACCATTAGAATAAATCCTTGTGACTGATGAATCATCGCAATAATCCAAAAATATCGAATAATTATTATAACGGAGTAAAAAAGTGATGGAAAATATACTGTAATATGTTATACAATAATGTATAGTTATCCATGGAAAAACATCAATATATCGCATATCTTGATATGTGTAGAGAAGCAACTGTCAAAATACGCAACACACTTGTGTTTTTCCCTAGATAACTATATAAAAAGACATTTAAAAATGTGTATATGCAATTTCATCTTTCGAAAAATTAAATCGCGACGATTTTTCTAACGAAATTTTGAGATTCAATTGTCATCGCCAGAGTATCTTCTGCTTGGTAAAATCGAAGCGATCGATGAATCATTAACGAAGTGGTCACGAGTTCAATAAAAAAAATCATTGATTTCCTTAATCACCGAAAAAAGTTTTTAATTTTTCTTTTTTTAAAAGAAAACTAACAATCCTAGCTGCATATATTCCAATACAAAAAATGTGCATCCAATCAAGCTGAGCACGCTAGTATTTTTTGTATAAGGAAATTTGAACTTTCTATTCTATATTTACGGAAAAATTTCCGCGTTCGTTACGTATGGCGCTATGGAGGGGACTGAGTCCGAGCATTGAGCCTGTATGAATTCCGGCGCTCATTAACGTGCGAGATGATAAGAATTCAATAAATTGGCATAACATTTACCATCGCTTAACAGTTCCCTATAGTCCATCAATATGACGAAATATCAGTGCAGCTTGCGTAAATTATTCTTATTAATATTAGTAATATGGACCACTAAGATTTCTTGTGGTGAGTGGAAACAGTACTTAACCAGTACAGTGCGTCATCATATTTATAAAAAATTATCACATTAAATCATTATCAATTAATTCGTTACGTCCGCTTCTCAAAGATTATTGATCACGAAGAGTTGAATTCAATGTATTTTATTGAAAATAAAAAATTTTACACAGAGAGCTGCTCCATTTTAATAAACGGAGGATTGGCCGAACCACAACCGCTGATCATGTGGCCAGGAAATTACTCAACATGGGCCTACCCCAACGAAACTGGCACTAAAAGTCTAATCCTAGAATCTGGAGAGTCTCTTCGTCTGATATGCCTCAATGGTAATTTCAATATAGAAGAAGTAGCGAATTATTCGGATACACGAGTGACCTGTCTACATGACACAGCGGTATACTTCGATGAAGCTGATTACGAAGACGTCTTCGAGAACATAGCGTGCACCAGCTACTCGACGGAAACAGCCAGGAAAACCAGCAAGACCTGCCCGTCTGGCGAGCTGTGCGAAATCGGTTTCCTTACCGATGACAACATCTTTCATAGAACAATCGAGGTTTGCCATAACGAGACTTTGGCACATACTATAGTAGCAAAGTCCAAAATTCTAGCTGTCATAGATGCTGCTCAAACTTCATTTCCACGTTCTGCCTTCAAGAAGGGTATCTTTTACCCTCAAATTTCTATGGCCAATATTTATACTAGGGTAAATCAGAGAGCCACCCTTGCTACCATTGTGAACAGTACTGATCTTGCTTTGCGGTACATACCTAACTCAGGAAATTATTATCTAGCTAGAGGACACTTGATTGCTAAAACTGATCTGATTTATGGTATCCAACAGCGTTCAACTTTCTTCTACATCAATACTGTGCCTATGTGGCAAAATGTTAATGCTGGAAACTGGGCCATCTTAGAAGCTAATATAAGGAATTACGCTACAGACAATAACGTTGACTTAGATATTTGGGCTGGTAGCATAGACGTTCTTACACTGCCTGATATCGATGGGGTTGAAAAAGAAATTTGGTTGTATATGGATAATAATAACAACCATGGTGTTCCTGTACCGAAAATTCTATTCAGAGTTGCTTACGATCCCATATCACAGACTGGTATTGTCTTTCTTATTGTGAATAATCCTTTTCTTGAATCTATGACCAGCGAGTATAGTGTCTGTACTGATGTTTCTTCTCGAATTGATTATGTGACTTGGGATAGAACGAGGAGCGACAGGGGATTGTCATACTGTTGCGAGATTGATGACTTCAGGAAAGCTTTTCCAGATCTTGATAAATTCACGACAAAGGGTCTTCTTCTATAAAAAAGAATCGTAGCAATAAAGAGAGTATTAACGTTACTTAAATAAAGATATGCATGTAGAAAAAATATTTATTTTGAAAATCCTACGAATTTTTCGAACTGAAATATTATGATTATCTGTAAAATTGGACTTAGGATGTTCATGATATTTGCAAGAAAATAATGACGCTCTTCTGTAAAATATTTATAAAAAGAATTGTTATTTATACATGTGTGAGGATAACCTTTAACTTAACGTACGTATAATTAAATATTTTTAATCAAGTTCTCTAATCGTTATCAGCATCGTTCGTTGCCAAAGCAGCGTATTAGAGAAAAAAACAACGGAAGTTATATATGTAAGAACGACGCCCGTACAAAGAAAATGTAAGGTTGATAGTAAATTTCTAAGTCAAAATTCGTTGACAAAAAGCAGAATGTAAATTGACCATTGTTTGCTACTGGAAGAAATAAATGGGAAAGGTCCTTTGTAATAAAAGGTCAATGCTTCGGTAATTATCACCCTGTGAAACAAACGATTGACCTTTGTTCGTCAAAAATGTATATACCTCATCAAGTCATAAGCTTGTACCCTAGTTGAAATAGAAATTGGTACAGAATCACAGTAAAACATCATATAAGGTTTCTCCACGTATTTGGCACTTTATGCGATACTATAAACTATAATAAAATATAATTAATTGGATCAAGTACTAGAGCATTTGTTGTAGGATCAATATCGATCATGAAAAAAATATCAATCATTTCTACCTGGACACAATAAGCTAACAGGAAATTAACTGTGACTATTTTTAGACATCATTAATCAAAAAGGATTTATCCCCCCCCCCCCCCCCCCCTATAAATACAAAATATTGGATTAATAATTCGAATGAATCTTCAGACACAACATCGTCTCGGTCATTACGATAACCAGACACGAATCGAAAAATATGATATATAAAAATACGGATATAATCGGCATTAGATTGACGAAATTCCTCAGGAAATTCGGTAAGGACAATCTGAAAAATGTAAGGAGGTATACAACAAGCAGTTAACGATAATATATTATATATACATATAATACAATATATTTTTGAACAACTTTTAACCCGCGAACAAACGTATGATATTATAGCCAAACCAGGACATCAGTTTATCAATGGACACTTTTTAAATTATAATTCAAACAGCTCCTTATAGTAAAACTGATGGTTTGGCTAAACTTCTGTACACTGTACAGTATTGGGTAGCGCTTAAAATTCGTGACGTTTCGATGTTTAACAATTGTAGCTGCATGAAAATCGTCCCAGGCATATTACTACAGTGTTACAATTATTCGTGCCGCTTTTATTAATACTTTTAAATATTAGAGATTTAAAACTACGATACCTGAGCATTTGTGCAAAGTCTCTAATAGACTTCAAGATGTCACTTTTCGAGCTAACATAGCCATCTTGACTTTGCTTTAATTTTCTCTATTAGATCATCGCCAATATCGATGGGCTTTGACTTGTATCCCGCGAATCGCATAAAAGCTATTTATTGAAGTACTCGACGTTCCTCTATATTATTTGCCAGCGATGGAAATTAGGCTTGAGGATTATTATCGCTCGTTTTACTCTATCTTGACGCTAAAATACAGCACTTCGACGATACCAAAGCGTTTGTGCGTAATTATATTCTTCTAAAGAAATTCAAAGAGGAATTGCGAAAGGTATAACAAAAGGACACAATCAAATTTCAGGGACTGTTAACATTTTTTTTTTTTATGGATAACCAAAAAATCTCGAAGGTCCAGATCACGTTTTACAAATAAATTAATATATATCAAGTATCATGTGATTTTTATCATATTTATATAACGCATCATGCTGGCAATCTATAAAGAAAAAATAAAGGTAATTGAAATTATAGACAATTGTTATCTGCAAAGATCAATATACACTTTGGCATCGAAATTTTCACAGTTCAAGAATCAATTCATGACTGATCCCACGTATCATGTAAATAAAAAGTATCAGGAAGTTATGATAACATTGATATATCCTAACCTGAACTTGCAATCTATTCTTAGTCTAGTAAGTACGGGATCTCGATAAGGCATTAAAAGTTCCTTCTAATCAACACTATCGTCGCATGATTGTTCTTTGATGGTGTAAAAGATTTATAGCCGACACATAGAAAAAAAAATTATGAAAAATTACATAATCGCTTTAGTTTCTTTAATAAAATAATGACCAAAAATACTGAATAAATATATTATATATCGATAACGTCTCTCGTGACGTACCAGTGAATTATAATTGAGCTTTGTTTGATCAAGTATTGCGAAGGATCGACGACGATCGATTACCGTATCCAAAATCAAAAACGAGCTGTTACGTTTCTCAATGATGACATGTGTGCTAATTTAATTATTAATTTATCTCATAACCCAGCTAAACGCACTTAACCTACAAAAATGTATAATCGTAACAATTATAAGTAATACTTTATAAGTAACAATTACAAGTAATACAATTATGATGTGTGACATTATCAATTGCACTGATGTTGACAAACGTTTTAGATCTACACGTTCGGATGTATCCATTCTCGATCACATGATCTATTAAGTAACCTTGCGATACCTTAAGCTAAAATTAAGAGATCAGTCCAAGTATGATGGACATACCCCTTGAGCGGTGTTTTTTTAAAACTTGTCCGTATCGCTCGAAATAGAATTTTTATATTAAAATTTGTGTATTTTTCTATTAACCAAGTATAATATCCACGCAAATATCTAACCCATGCCCATGGTATAAAATAAATTCACCTCGATCTCTCAAAGAATTCTCAAAGCTCATCGAATCGCACGAGATTAGAATTATACTAGACGATGATTTGGAAAAAATTAATCTATCAATGATCAATATCAATGCATGATTATTGAAACGAAAATAAAATCGACTGAGATGACAGTTCATCGAATGGCTATAAATACATAAGTGCTAATATCTATCAGTCATTATTGGAACCCCCATGGCGAACTTTGGCTAATAGAGTAAGGGGCGCTTGTATACTTGAAACGGATAGCAATGCCAGGAACCGTCTCAGTCGGTATTTATATTTGAACGTGAAGTTACACGAGCGTACACGTATATCGAGTAAGAGGATATCCGAGGTGAAAGATCAACCAAAGTAAATTTATTGAACACTCGCAAAGAGGAAGTTTAAGTTTGCGTAGAATTCTTGAGGACGATCTTCTACGGCGGCGCAGAGTGAGGTGGCTGTTGGCGTCAACAATTCGAATTTCCCAAATGCCTTTCATTGCCAAAGTAGGAAACGGATACGACGTCTCCGCCCACGTTGATTAAACATTGACCCTGGAACAGAAAAAGGCGAGAAACCAGGCTGTGAGTAAATTTGTAAATACACTGACTTGGGGAGAAGTCGGGTGAAACGTGCAGTATGTATAGATTAAAAAAAAATATTTGGATCATTAGCGGACCGAGTAAAATTAGTTATAGAAACATAAAGGAAGTCATTTGCTTTTTAGCTTCTCGGTATTTATTATTGACTTGTAGGATATACAGAAGAGCCATACAAAGAAGAAGGTGTAAAAATTCATTAAATTCAGGAAATTATTTTGACAACTCGTCTTACGAGGGGATTATATATTTTTTTTAAATAATATAAAGTAACTTGTGGTGTATTTTAAAGATATGGAGATATGAAAAAAAATTTGTCTATTATATGGTCTGGATGCATTCAGCGTCCCATCACGCTGTACAATCCCACGAGATTTGTTCCAGGTTAGACATGTGGAAAATTAGATTTGGCATTGGCAGACATTGTAGACCCGAATTAGCAGCTTTTCTTTCGTTGAAATAGAATTACTCGGTCGTCGTCAGAAAGGCTTTTTTTTTTCTTAAAACGAATCTGAGCGTGTAACGCTTGCTGGAGCACTTTAATAGTCACTAATACTGTTCTCATTGATTTTCATGTACATGATTATAAATCGATAGCTGACACTTGTTATATTGATCTCATGGATTAAAAATGAATCAAACTTAAAAGTATATAGTAAATCTCTAATCTTTGTTGCTACACGTGTAAATGAAAATGTAGAGTGCTCTACATGTATAGTCGATCCACGTGTAAACAGCTTAAAGTGACAGATGGGAACACGTGGCTCGTGCTAGGGACTCCCGTAGTAAAATTTCGAAATTGCCAATGCTCTTTTGCCGAAGATAAATAATGATTTTCCATTGATCTCGATTGATTTGCCACACCTTACCATTGACCGGAAACAATTAACAATGTGAAGTTTCACTGCGCGCTTTGTATTTCTCCATCTGTCATTTAAAGTTATTTTGCTTATCGACCAGCTACAAATAACAATATGCCATATCTATTACTCTAAAGTAGATTGCCTAAAAATTTATTAAAATTAACGTGACCAATCTGAATGACACATAATTGTCTCGTCATCGTTCAATTCTAATCTAATTTAAAATAAACGTTCATACGTCACAGAACGAGCCCGTACATTAAGCTTACGTATTCAATAATTACCCTCACCCTTCGGTGCTAAAAAACCCGTAGGTATATATAGCAGGAGATATATTTGAGAAAAATATATTTGCAGAGCGCAGATAATAAAAGGTCAAAAAGACACATAAAACATATCAGATATCTCAACATGACTAGGCGTAATACAATATCAGTTGCAAAATAAAAGCCAGAATACAAATTCAATGTGCAAAACAGTTATGATGCCCTCTGGGTTGACACCTGATACAATATGGTTGGAAAGCTGAAAGTAAATTTCACGCAAGGAAAATAATGGGGATTGGTGATGGAGTGGGATACGGTTTCGGTGAAATCCTTGTAAAGCGTGAAAGAAAAATAAATAAAGTTGGCTAGGGTGAATGCGAATAACGTGCGAAATATGAAAGAATAGAAATGGCACAGGGAAAAAGAAAACTTTCCTTCGCTTGGTCTAAATTGTTTGTATTATGGCAGTAATAAAGGACAATATAAGAGGTAATGTAATTAGATAACTTTGAGGATTTATAGAGATTTTCATTAAGGACGACTAATGCTCGTGCCAATGATAATTACATTATATGGTCAAACGTATCGGATCAATAAATCGATTCGACGATGTTAAGTAGGCAACTTGGGTATTTACTTATGAGGCTTACGTTAGGACCGAGCTTAATTCTTTAGGATTGTTATTATTTTCAATTGTTATAAATAATTCTAAAAAAATTATTGTTAAATTACATTATATGGTCAAACGTATCGGATCAATAAATCGATTCGACGATGTTAAGTAGGCAACTTGGGTATTTACT
>JASANN010000233.1:1867646-1890586 GCA_031762395.1 Calameuta pygmaea | reverse complement strand
TATGAGGCTTACGTTAGGACCGAGCTTAATTCCTTAGGATATTTATTATTGTCAATTGTTATAAATAATTCTAAAAAAATTATTGTTAAATTACATCATATGGTTAAACGTATCGGATCAATAAATCGATTCGACGGTATTAAGTAGATAACTTGGGTATTTACTGGCTTGGGTATTTATGAGGCTTACGTTTTAATTCCTTAGGATTGTTATTATTTTAAAATGTTATAAATAATTCTAAAAAGATTATTGTTAAATTACATTATATGGTCAAACGTGTCGAATCAATAGATCGATTCGACGGTATTAAGTAGGCAACTTGGGTATTTATGAGGCTTACGTTACCACAGAGCTTAATTCCTTAGGATTGTTATTATTGTCAATTGTTATAAATAATGCAAAAAAATATGAGGTATCAAGGGACAAGAAAAGTATAGTGTTAATTTTATATTGTTTCTTTTTAAGATTAAAATTTTTTTAATGGTACGGAATAAGTGGCGTATTAAATTTTGAATCTTTATTGGCTACGAATGCCTATTAGATACGTATAAACGTCATTGTGAACGGGACCATATGATTGAAAGTTCAATGGCTCCGTTTACCTTGGATCCCGGAATATTTCAGGAGATCAAAAAGGATATGTTTTAACATTCTTGGGAAGGCAGGAATTGAACGCTCGTTTGTCGCAATGAATACGAGAACGTGTGGATTGTTTGTTGGATCTTATTTTTTAATTCCCTTCATAAAACGCAAAGCAGAAAAACATTAATTTAGTCTTAGCTAACGACCGACCAATATCCTGTACTGTGCGTATACTAAAAACAGGTAATTTAAAATCGCGTAATCATTGTTGTTGACGTAAACAAATATCTCGAAAGACTACTGCGAGCTTCACGTGTCTTATCACATACAGATTTATTCAGTACAATCAGCCCA
The DNA here is from genome assembly GCA_031762395.1 of Calameuta pygmaea. Classification (NCBI taxonomy): domain Eukaryota; kingdom Metazoa; phylum Arthropoda; class Insecta; order Hymenoptera; family Cephidae; genus Calameuta; species Calameuta pygmaea. Next base: position 1,889,650 of record JASANN010000233.1, on the reverse strand, counting down.
AGTTGGCTCTACTGTAGAAATTAAATGAACAGACTAATTTTAAGCTGACGCATTCGGCTCGAATACGATTACGAGCGATAATAAATTAAAAATGTCCGAGGCAAAGAAGTTTATCACGAAGCATGACCTCTTGAACCTTCAATCGCATCTGATGTATAAGCGATTGCAAAAAAAAATTAATTTCGCGAATCTGAAATTTTCAAAATGGATCTGGTCAACGTTTCAAACCTGTTCCGTCCACACGCTTATTTCTCATGTAAATTTTAATCCTGAATCATCCACAAATTTAGATACAGTCATACGAATACAGTCAAATTTCTATAGGATTAAGATTTTTCCGAATCGGAAACCAAAAGTATCAAGTAGATGCCTGTAAATGCTATACTATATTATCTATATCTGAAATTTAATGTCTCGTGTAAATTTAAAGTCGACCGTATGGGATTTTGTATACAAACATTTTTACCCCTAAGTGCATACGTTCGTTTTTAGCAACAATTAAAAAAAAATATCGTAATAATACCTGCGATACCAAATATTCGCAAAATCTGATCGGAAGCTGCAAATAAAACACAGGTAAAAGAAAATTCATTAAAACAAATTACCAAGCAGAATATACTAACAATAAGTCAAGTCGTCCTTGGCGCGAAGTAAATTAATGGGTATTATTCGCAAGTCAAAACTACACTATCTCAATATCATAAACTTTTAACGACTGGTACCTACGAGCCTTAACGCGTAGGACGCAACCGTCAAGTACTAAGAGATCTCATGGTAGAAGGTATAAACGCGATAGGTAGCAAAGTAACGCCAGCCGCTGGCGATTGGCGTTCCCTGCAGAGTGGCACTAATTGCCAATTATAGCCAGAGCTTCACAGCCGAAATTAATCCTCGATATAAGTCTTCGAGTTATTACTCGAACGTTAGATATACTGGAATGGGCGTAACTCTCTATTTAAGTAGAAATAAACCATTAGATCATACAAAACGGAAGCCTTACTAACTAAAATTGAATATCAATGTATCTAGAATACATAAAGGTCGAGTTGCGTCATTTCCTTTCCACGCCAAATCCGGAATCAATTACCACTCACCCGTCAGACCTTTACTTAATTATTTCAAAGAACCGCAACGAAATATACTTCATGAAATATTTCGCTTTAATTGCTGTAAATTCAAGTCTTCCATCCCGATAGGGAAAACATTGGGGATTTATAATAGCTAAAAAAAATTAACCTCGACAAATTTTCAAACGACTCGAAGCAAATTCGTTTTGTGTAAAACTAAAGTTCGACGGACGCCAAGCGAGATCGAACTATCAATTTTGAATTTGCGTTCGTTATTGGAGCTAAGGGGCATTAAAGTGGGGCTGCCTATAAAGTTTAATGGAAAACGATCGACCGTATAGACTTGCTTCCATCAATGGCGATAGAGAACGTTTTGATCTGTATTCATTGCTCTTTGTAATCTCAATTTGGTAAATGTATCTGAGGTCGGTAAACGCATTTGAACTGTGACAATTCAAAACTTCAATATTTGAATTTGATAAACATTTATAGCTCTGCGAAAGAACACCAAAATTATGGAAATTCTTGCCCGCTCAATTTCCTCTGGCTTTTATCTTCGACGTCTATTTTCTTTTTGTGTACGATGACGATCGAACGTGAAAGTATTAAATTTCAGAGGATCTAATAAAAGTGGGTACTATTTCACGTTCAACCTTCTAGACTTACACAGAAAATCTTCGATACGTTTATTTTTGTTTCATCCTCCCGTTTTTATGACATTGCTCTTATTGCAATTTTTGTTTTCTTGAAGTAGGTACTGGCAATTTTCATTAAGGTGGTTCGATCATCACAACCATTATAGTAATAGGTATTTATACGGTTAGTCAGTAAAAAATTTCTATACAAAGTTAAAAAATAAATTAGTCAAAATATTTATTAAAAAAAAAAAAACTTTAAATTTCGAGTCATAAGTCGTTACAATTTATCATAGTTCGAAATTGAGTTATAATCTATAGCATATATAAAATTTAAAACTTCACCTTAGATTGTATCTAATGATCGAACTACTTTGAATATGACACACGGAGAACACAATTGAAACCGTGTGAAAAAGATTCTCTAATCAGTTCATAATGAATTAATGAATTCTGACGTAGTCGAATGAATAAAACGAAAAAAAAAATAGAGTTCGTTTATATACATATATTTATGTATTCATAATAAAAATGTTCTCCCAATTCACTAAAACATTATCCTAAGCCGACTGGAGGTTATTAGTTTACGTTAAAGCAAAGACTTACGAAGTAAAACGCATATAATACCACGAAGGCGTATACTAAGAATTCGTTGGATGTGAAGGAGGCAAATTACTTTTGTGGTTACAAAAAAAAAAATATTTTCTCATACATTTCAAAACATTGTTAAAATTTTCGAAAACGAAGAGAAGAGAATTGAGTTATTACAAAACTCTTTTGCATTATTTGAATTCAAAAAATCTTGAGCACGTCATCTTAAGCAAAGCTGCCTGAATATTTTCCAAGTAGCGATAAGCTGTTTGCACGAAATAGGATCATTAAAAACAATATCCTCGAGGTAACAGTGATTTTAATAAAGATCGAAGTTGCGTCAGTACCAGCAAGAATGATAATTGCCTTTAGGATGTGAAATTCTCTCATTTTCCTGAAATGTCATCTCCACGCATTAAAAAAAAAAAATCCGTCAACGACCAAGCTCAGAATATACTAACAATTCACCCTCGGTGTTCGTAGTTTCACGATTGCCATAGAATAAAAGCAACGATTCATGAAGAAATATACAAGTTTATACTAAACGCACCATGATCCTCCAGCAGGAGTAAATGCAAATACGTTTCCGCCATTTTAGCCGACAACTTTTTTAATTTGTATCCTGTTTAGATTGGCACGGGAAGTCGCTTATTCCTGGTTCGATTTTATGTCAAATTCCCATCAAAACCCTTTATAAAAAGTGCAAGAAAGAAATACAGCGTCGTTGCCTCCAGCAGAATTTTTCCTATTATCATTATGTTTATTTGTATTATAAGAGAAAAAGCGAATGACGCAATTATTAGACTTTCTGACGCCTAGAAATATGAGCGACTATCCAACTATCTTTTTATTATAGAAGTCACGTTTTCTTGAAGTTGACATGACTTTGTGATAAGCTCCAAGCTCAAAGATTTGCTATTATGCTACACAAGGAAAGTTTAAATGACTAAATAACGAGAAGGTGCGAATTTAATGAATAAGATGGTGTTGATGGATGCAGAAATTTCTGAAGTACAACTGAAAATTTCGAAGTTACAAACAAGGTCGATTGTCATGTAAAGTTTATGGGCAAATTCATGAATATAGATTAGGCTTACTGTACCCCAAAACATATATAATATCAAGGTTCACAACCCTTGTTAAAAAAATTTCATAAGGTCAAACGTGCTGTTTGTCTGGAGTACCAAACTATTTCTAATATTCGTGTGGCAACTTTGGTTCAACCCCTTTGCGGTTCTATTTCATAGTTCGATAGAGTATTTACCCAGAGTATGCAGGTAGCGATAACGTTTAAGGTGGTTAACAAGCTGGGCACTAAGTTAGGTCTTATAGACAAAGCTTTTATAAGCTACCAATAGAAATGAGCAATGAAGAAATATGCGTTCTTACCTGATTCTTGTGGGGGCTGTGAAGAAGAACACATTGCGTCATGAAATAAGCAACCATTGCGTTACCACCTAAAGCTGTAATATGTGCTCGCACGATTGCTAAGACTTCCGTGACGAAGCTGTGGGTAAAACCGCTCAATCCACCGTTCTGAAACAAAGACAATACGCAATGTATGAGGATTACGAGACTTATAAACATGGTGATATGAGAAAAATTCGTAAAGATTAATGTTTACTTCTCTGATAGATGTGCTTTCCCTAATGAAGAAAAAGTTCAGGTTTCCTAGGTACCTCTCGATCTTTCCGCCAGGCAAATAAGACAGCGGAGTTATGTCAACCCCGTATCTTTCTTTCAGCGGAACCTGCGACAGTAGTTTATCACTTTATAAAGAACACTGCGTCATGAATAAACGAATAGAAAATCGTTTTTTTTCTTCTAAGAATAATCTTCAATTACATGTTTGTGTTTGTGCACCATGTGGGATTTTGTTCTTAGTGGAGAACGTGGTCTTGATTTTTGCGCAGAAGTAGCTGTCGTTAAGGTTGACGAGCTTGAAGGAAAAGTTGTCAAAGTGCTTTGCGTAGCATCAGAGCCAATCGCTGCGCTCTCTGAATGATCCTCATCCAAGCTGAATATCATGTCACTGTCGTCTAAACGGAGTACCAAATATGTTTCTGTTTTTTTTTTCTTTTCAGTTCGTATTATTTTCATTATAACTTAAATAAAGAATTACCTATTCTTTTAACTTGGTCTTTACTCGCTGAATGAGCAACAGGTTTTCGTTTGAATTTATTCAGCTTGGTTGGCTCCCCTAAGCCCAAAGCCATACCAACTACCGAGAGCTGAATTTCATCTTGTTCAGGAAGTGCTACTTTAAATTGCAGGTCACAAAGTGCGCACGGAACCATTCGTCGAAGTTTAAAATAGACAGTCTAAAAATGAATTAAAAAATATATGACACGTCAGTTGGGAGTTTTCACATAATACAATAGGTATGTATGTACCTGAAGAAGCCTAGCAAAATACTTTGATGGCATTGACGCAAATTGTCCAGCAGGTATCTTGGCTCTCGACACTTGAGTGAACATTTGTAAATTTCGAACAATCTCAAGGTCCTCCAAGCCAGGGATTGTTTGAGTATTGACAACATGAAAATCAACTGGTGGTCTTTCATCCATTAAAAGAGATATTCTATCCATATCCTCAACATCATCTACTTCTAGTACGCAGGCATCCTTCGATCCAGTTCCTAGATCCAAGTCAGGCAACTCTTCATCTGAATCATCGGTGTCTGATGTGGTTATTGGTTTTGCATTTTCAATGTCCTGTCGAAGATTAATAGATACTTCTCAAAATAAGTTGAAAGAATAAAGTAACCTATTCTAAATCCACTAAAGCTATATTATCCATACTCACTGCAATAGACTTCAGTTGATAAAACTCTCGATTCTTTTTCATAGTCTCGACAAGCTTTTTTTGAATTTCTGCCAATTGTTCTTCATTATGCCACGAATTTCCTGAGGCAATCTGAGGTACGGAAGGTATAGGAAGAGGAGTTAAATAAACCGCAGTACCCACAGCCATACCGACCACTAGTCTCTCCCCAATAGAAACTTGTACTTTCAGACCAAAAATAGCATTCATGCCTTTAACCTTCAACTTATTCAACAGTAAGCTATGAAGCTCATATTCCAAAAATGGCAGACAATCCGATATTTCTTTGGCATTCAATTCCCCTCGTAGATCTCTTTTACTTTTGCATACAGTTGATTGAATAAAACATCCTCTGCCTGTGATGGGAATATTTTCCGGCAGTTCTATCGTGGTAAATAATACATCCGGCACTTTAGCGCGCCTACAAACAGCGCATTTTGAAATATCAACTCTAAAGGGAACGCTAGCTTCGTTATAAGGAAGATGACACAGATTGCAGCCATTTTGGTTAAGAACGTGAGGAATTTCATTCTCGTTGCACTCCGATGGACGCTTTGCCTTCCCATGCATTGAATTAGTTTGCTGCGAATGCGCAGGTATCTCATCAGTTTTCTCATTTTTCAAGTTTGCCACTTTCTGCTGAACTTTATCACGATCCGAATCCATAGAAGTTGTCATGAGTCCTTGCTGGACTCGATTAATCATTGCATTATCCTGATCTTGAGTTGAACTATGAAGGTTTATAACAGCTGCCGTGCCAGATGCACTCAGTACACAGACGTCGTCACTAAAAATCAGTATCATTGCATATTATCATTTTTTCTTTAAATATTATCAAAAATTTAATTTCCATTCTTACCATATACTCGTTTCTTCCTTGTAACCTATCACTACATTGCAAGCCAACGCTCGTGCATGGGATCGTACTTCCATTCTTATTTCAGTCCACCATGAATCACGACCTTCCGGTTCTTCTAAATTGCTTATCCTCTCTAACAGCTTCACCGACCTTGCACTTACTAAGCCAGCTTCAACAAAATGGGCGCAAAGATTACAAAGCGATACTTTATTCGTTAGCAAATGATAGATCATGTCTTACCTATATGTAATATAAAGCCAGAAGGATACTGCTGCATGGTGATGAATGGATATTCCAGCATCTCCAGTGCATCTTGGTTCATAGTCCTTACAACTGCAGCAGATGGTCTCAAGTATCCTCCCATTGATCGATCGCTTCCTGTTAATGAATTACCTAGAGTACATTGGATAGATTAATTTTTGTATGCGATATATGTAAATATACATTAGCTTTCCGCAGACAGCGAAATATCTGGCATAACCTCAATATACGTTTTGGAAATACTCCTTCGCTTTCTGTATATTTAATAATGCAATGACCTTCTTATCCCTTAATGCCAACAGCCCAGAAACTCTAAGACGTGCTAATAAGGGAATTTAAATATATATTTTTATATTACTATTAATTCTACGGTATACTTTGGCATTAGATGAGACATTTGATATAATAAATATTCCTCGACATCTGCGGAAATATACAAATATTATATTTAACACGTATGATTTAAATTAACATGCCCACGATGATTTACAGTATAATTTAATTTTTGTATATTCGCATCATTTCAATAATGCAAGTCTTTTGTCATATTGACACTTGTAGTATACTTTTGATAATGTAATATGAAAATGGGAAATATTTTATGCGATAGTAAGTTATTAGTATTTTACACGCGAGGTAAAACAAGAATACGCAATTACATGATTAGTCAAAAGTAATAATGCCAAGAACATTCATTATAATATCTATGAAAAAAAAAAAAAAAAAAAAAATATTGACGGTATACGTGGACGAGCAACCGAATTCTACATAAAACAATGCTTATAAAAATCAAAAACAATGTTTCTATGTATCTAACATATTTATTTTACAATTGATCTCAGATATGAAACGGATCATGCAATATTATTCATGTGATTCTTTTTGCAACCACATGAATATAATTAGACTGCTGAAATGTTACTTTCCTACTGGTTTATTACCGTCGCCGAGAACACTAAATAAACTGATTGTAAGTATTAGAAAAACTGAAAAATTAAAATTCATGTGAATACTGTATAATAATGTTGAATATAACATTAAGTTTTTCGGTTGTAACGCTTATCATGACTTATGAAGTTATGACAAGGATGTGACACCAGTCAAATGGTGGAGGAGTTAGGTGACGATGATGACGATGATGACGACGACGACGAAACAGAACATCGAACATCAGCATTTTCCTGTCAGTACTCACGTTTACGAAAGAATTTATAAAATCCTGGCAGGAGAAACAATGCAAATGGAACAGAAAAAAGAAACATAATTTCCATAAAAATTAAATGAAAATTATAATTTACAAAAATGACATCCTGTGTATATACAATGCCCTTATTTTCTTCATAACTGTACAATACATAAGCCTCTCCATATATACATATATAAACTGGCAGTATTTACCAGAAAATATTCATTGCCCAGAGCCTGTAATTTTTCAGTTCGAATAGCAGCTCTGATAAACAAAATAATATAGTGAGTTATAGTTTTTAATTATCTAACCCAATTATTAAATTTGTAACATGACATTGTTGGGAGACATATATTTAATTATTTTTAAAATTGGAAGAGTTTACATGATAGATAATGTCAATGATGCGTTGGAAATGTTGAAATGCCACTGAGTATTAAAAATGTATGTCGCTATAGTCATGCAAATGTTCAGGCTGAAAATGAGGAAACTTTCAAGATCAAATAAAAAATAAAAATAAAATGACTGAAAATGTGTAATAATCCTCAAATGCTATTTATCTATAAAACGGATAAACTTCATATTGTTTTAATAAGTATTTTATATAAGATACTAAACTATTACTCATAACACTAATTAAATTACATGTGCAATTAACAACAAAAACGATGCAATCTTGTAATGTATTTCTACGAATTCAACAGAAGCGTTACATCTAAAATTGATACACCAGTGTAAATAGATATCGTGAAATACTATATTGCACGATATAAGAATAATGCTGACACCTTTAAGTACGATGAAATTGTAATTTGATAACAATAATTAATTCGTACTACAATAGAGTATGAAATGTATTAAAAACGAAAAAAAAAAAAAAAAAAAAAAAACAATTAGTATATGTTCAATTACTAGTTCGTTCATTATGCTAAACTAATAAAGTAGTTGATCTGAACACGAAACGCTTACCTTTTGGTGTGATGCTGAGATCCGAGTCGCTGGATCTTCTGTGCATTGGAACTGCCATGTTGGTCTTGGTAGCCGGTGAATTTGACAGTTTTGTGACCACCGCGGATGGAATAGCTGGCAGTGGATTAGCCGGACTCGAGGAAACCTCATCTGGCTGTCTGGGAAACGGGGGCAAGCAGGGCACACACAAATTGTCAGTATGATTAGCAGCGTTAGTGTTTTTAGTTATTTCATTAGCATCTCCTCTCACTTCCCTTAAACTATACGCACTTTGACTTTTATACACAGCCATTTCATGTTTCTTTGGTTCAAGTAAAGACACGCCGTTAGTATTTCGTGATTCTAAATCGCGCAATTCTAAATTAACATTAATGTTATAAGGGATGTCCTTTTTTGCTGCAAGAACCTGGACAGCAGTTTCGTGCGTCTCGCTGCTGTCTTCTATGGCATTTTTTGAAGACATATTATCCTTTGAGTGAGACGCATGAAAATCGTTATACACTTTTTTAATGGAGCTTCCATTGTCTTCGGATACATTGTGATCGGCCGATTTATTACAGTCGCGTTCTACTGCGACGATAGACTCTATGGGATGAGACTCGTTAATCAAAATAGGGACATGCTTACTTGATGAAATATTAGCTGTGGCAGCTAGAGCAGGGGAAGTAGTATTGGAATAGGATTGTGAATTGCTGATATGGCTATGGGAACTTCTATCAGGTGATTTTGATTTTGATCTTCTTCTGTGAGATCTTGTCTTGTGAATCGATTCTGGAGATGGTGGTATGTTCAATTTCTCTCGTCTCTTCCTTCTACTTCTTATTGAATCTTTTTTTTCATGGTGAGAAGGTTGTACCAGCATTTTGGTATCAATAGTTCTTATGAGATCAAGCATACAGTGACGTCTATATTTTTGTTTCAAGACTTCAGTAATCCTTGGATCATTCAATGGACTTTGCATTGATTTTGCTGGTGCAGTTGTTTCTGTGTACGCACTCTTCATATGAATATCTGTAACTGGTACTTGTAAATGACAATTGGTTGTTTCTGCCGAAGGTATTACAATGTGTGGTATGGACTTTGTTGATGTAGATGTAACCGGTGGGGTTGATACAATTTTTCCAGTGATGTCTCTGTTCGCTACTGGCATTATTGGTTTCTCTTTTTCTCTTGATGGTCCCTTATAGATTACTGTATCCGTTCGTTCCACTCTCTTTGGAGACTTTTCCTTGCGACTATATATCTCAAGATTTTTATTATCATCAACAGCGAGGGATGTAGGAGGTACCAAAAATAATGGAGTCGGTGGAGTTTCAGATCTGACTGAATAATTGTCATCATTCATAGAATCTACTATATTGCTCATTTCACTTTCTTCATTTAATTCAGATGACAAGATAGTTTTATTCTTGTATTCTTTGTCCTTAGCAGAAGCTGCGTCGATGATGGGCGTAGAACTGCCAGACGGTTCTGAGTAACTCGTGGATTGATTAAATTGTGAATCTAAGTGCAACGCAGTCTTGTCATCTTCGTCAGACTCCAATGACTCCAATTCAGACTTAGAACTAGATATAGATGTAGATTTAAAAATATTAATCTCTTGATCGTTTAAAGTTATAGATCGTTGAAAGTTTGTCGACAAATATGGATTTCTTTCTGGGAAAGATGCATCATTATCAGCATTACTTTCCGTGGGTGTACTCATTGCTACTGGTACAGAATCATCAAGAATATGAATGGATTCTTGTGTCTCGAAGACTCCAGATTTCTCTCCAATTGTAGTCACAGATGATGAAAGATTATTGCTGTTTAAATTAGATGTGGCATTTATTGAAAATTCTTTTTGTGCCAATAAAATAGCTGATGCTATATTTGTTGCTTCAATCGTATTGATGACATCATTCTTATTTTCTGTAATAAACGAACCAGCATCTTCTGTATTTTTATGCAAAAGTAATTCTGACTCTTCAAGACAATTAATACCATGATATACTATGTCAGAATCAACACTGGATGAAGTTACATCGGTCGATGTGCCGGCACTTACTTCAGAAGAGAATTTACTATCAGTTGAAACCTCATTATTGATATCTTCAAAATCCTTTTGATCGCGATACAATTGATAGTCAGATGTTACTGTAGAAGTGTTTGGTGTTAGAGCGACTGAATGCTTTTGAAAATTCAATCCGTATTTTTCCATAATCGGTGAACCTGGGTCGATCACTGAGGAAGAATCATCAAGAATATTATAATTAGTGCTCGATTCTGAAGGTTCATCGTCTGAAGTAGATGTATCCGTTTCAGATGAAGAAATCATTGGTATCAAATGACCGTCATCATACTTCAAATCTGGTTTTGAATCGACTACATGAATTCTACTGTCAAGAATAAGCTTGCTGTCATGTTGTTGAATAGATTCTGCACCTCTTTCATCCTCATCATCATTTTCAGAGATTGTTCGGTGCTTTTTCTGTGATTCAACAAATTCCCCAGGGTCTACCATGAAATTGACAGGCGACGGTGTCGGCGTTTCTCGATCCTCCCTGACGCTATCCAAGGGAAGCCCGCTGTGAATTGATCGAATCAATAAAGAAGTTATTCCCTCGCCAGTGCTTCTTTTATGCGTCAATTTTTTCTTCTTGCCAGATGGGTGCAAATCGATGATAGAAGATTTGGCAGAATCGGAACCACCGATGGACCATGTACTGGAATAGGTGCTATCCAAGTCACTTTCTTCATCAAATGAATCTGATATCTTTACTTTGATTTGTGTCATTTTCTTCGATAGGACGTTCTGTGGTAAGTAACGTAAGTTCTTGAGCCCCCTAGAAAATCTATTTCCTGTAGGCTCTCCTCTCATATCTTCTAAAGCCAACATAGACCTCACCGAAGTATCGTCAATTACATCATCAGCCAATGACAAAGTTGATCCATTAGATCTGTCCTTCTTCGAATAAAATATATTCGATTGCAAAGACATTTGTCTCGTCTTATCCTTATTCAAAGCGGGTGATCTGTACTGCGTTACTCTCATAATGTGTCGCGAATGCTTTGGAAGTAATTTGCCGTATCCAGGAAATTTACTACTGACTTGGGTAACGGCCAGATTTACTGAACTTGAAACCGGACTGTGACTTGGAGAGGATGAAAGCAAAGGCACGCTATCATCAGATTCTAAACTTTCTAATTGAGCTTTAGACGGTAAACCGAGCAGTGTAAGTCTACACAAATGCATGCAGGTAGGACAGACAAAAAGATTCAGGTTAATAACCAGATTGTCCATTATTGTGGAGTGTTCGATATGTTCAAAAGACATTTACAAGTTATAATTTAGTTCTATATGTATAATGTGGAGTAATTATCATTTAAACAATGAAAATTCTTTCAAAGCTGAATGAATATGTTCTTCCATGAATAATCCAGTATCTTACATCTGAATAATTCATGTGTACTAAATACTTTTATATAAGAATACTTACTCTTCCACAGTATCATTTGGCATGTTTGAAATATCATGTAGTTTCACAAGCGTTACCGCAGTACCAATTCCTCTGACTACGATTCCTGATTCGCCTTCCAAATCAAAATTTTGCAAGTATCTATTACAATTAAAATAATTAATACTGAGAAGTTCTATTATTTTCTCAATTAACTTACCCAATGACAGCATTACCACCAAGATCTAATGCCTTTAGCCCTATTTTCCTCTGAACTTCGCCACTAAGTTTAAAAAATAAGGTTTGTCTTGCTTCGTTGGATGCTCTTGGAGTTCTTATTTTATCAATCCACTTATATTCAGGATCATCACTCACTATAAGTTCTTCGACAAAGCCATGAATAACTTGTGCGTGATATCCATATGGTATATTTGGGGCTAAAATGCAATGTAAAATTGAGCACACAGCAAAATTTGGAATTGGTTCCTAATATTAATAAATATTTTCACTTACAGCAAAAGAACTGTACGCCACAGGAAGATTGTCTGAATTTATTAAAATCTGAGAAGAGCTCAACCTTGACTATAATATTTACTTCGCCGCGAATACCGTGCATTGTATCGTAAACTGGTATCCATCCTGTCATAACAGATCCTGCAAAGACAATCAAAGTAAACATTTGTAGTTATAAATAATTATATACAATTTTATAGAAAATATTAGGAATCACATACCTCCTTGGGAACCAATGCTAGAATTCATAGTGGCTTCCAATGTCCAAATGTTTTTCACAGGAGGAGGTACACCAGGTAATAACAAAGGATTCAAATCTAAATAAACTTTTCCTATTGCATCGTTTGCTGAGTAAGTATCGTGATCCATCAGCCTAATTTGTAGTGGTTCATCTTGTAACTCTGCATCATCAACTTCAAATCTATACCACTCTGAATTCCATTGAGGATTCAAAGACTTGCGACAAACATCAGTTTTATATGTGGTATTGCCAAATTTGATTTCTACATATGCATCAGTTGTGTCTCCTGATCGATCCATTACAGGCAGGTTGCGTCCTGCCAGTATTCTCACCTTTATTTTGCCTGGCATTATATTGGTTGTTCATTCAAATTTTCATCTGAAAACTATACATGATTTAACTCTCTTATAAACATATTTCTTCTAACTTATCAGTTAATATTGAGCCCATTTTAATAATATTTCAATAGTTATAGGCAAATAATGCACAATCAGAATTAAATAAAATTCGTATATTATGACTGAAAAATGTTTTCAATATCTTACACGTAACAGAAAGCCCCAAATTATACAAATAACAATTTCAATCATGCATGATTATTTGGCACATACCTACCAAAACATACCTGTAATGACAGTTCTTTAAAAAAATTGACCCCAAAAGGTAAGAAAGCACTTTTAAATTCCCAGTGACACTGTCTACAAAAATGTATTGTTGAAAACAATGATAGCAAAACAAACGTATGGGAACTATTATACGAACATAAAGGAAAGACCATGACAGTCGCGCAAAGTAAGCCACAGCAAAGGTAACGTGCACAGTAGGTTAAGTCCTTATCCGAAAAGCAATATTCCCGGCTACGTAATCTCAAAAATAGATAAATTCACTAAAGGTAAAATATATGTATCGATGTTTCATGGACGTAATAAGAACTTGGCTCGGATGCTCACGCCAAATAGTTGGCTTAGCCACAAAGTGATGCTACATCAGACAGAAAACTGCGTTTTCATGGTTCCGCTATATACCACTGATCAAGTGGATGCTGATGATGAACATGTATTCTGAGAGAGCATTAACGAAATGGGCTAATATAAAGACATTTTTCAAAATGAATTAAATGTGAATGACTGCCGAACCAAACACAAAAATAGCTATCGATTCAAATCAGGTATATTCGAGTCTCGATAACCGACTGTTAGAGCACATCGCAAGTCGATTATAATCGACGTATGCACTTTCTCACAAAGTGAATTCCCACTTATCTAAATTGTCGAAATACCTGTCACGATGGAGAAAAATACTGAAGGTAGTAATAAGTAGTATTGTTCAAGGAATACAGATATGGTTTTTAGACATTTTTAAAATAATAACATTATATATTTGAAGACTAACTAAAAAGGAATAAATTGTACTAATTCCGTAATATTTAATAAATGACATTTTAACTACAACTTTTTATTAGTTGTTTGCGTCTGTTAACATTAGGTTTGTTTACAACAGATTTCAATTTAGTCTGATAAATATATTTACCTATGATTTTAATGTAAATATTTAGTAAATTATTTGTAGAATATTTTTTTTTAATAGAACATGGCAGTGTATATTCTATGTTACAGATGAAGCAGTTTCTACGCAAAAGACACTGTCGAGTGCTCATGATCCTGGATGGAATGATCCTCCTAAGTGGGCATTATCCCCAACACAAAATTCATGCAGTACTCCAGTGAAAAGGACACTAAATAAAAGAGTTGCATTTCCTTTAAATTCAGCTCCACCTATATCTAATTATGATTGCAATCAACCTTTACCTCCACCGCCTGCTAATATGCCTCCACCGCCTGCTAATATGCCTCCACCTCCTCAATCGATAGCTTTAACAACAGCACCACATCAACCATTATTAGCTCCATCTGAAATACCTTCCACGATCAATAATACCAATGCAAAATTAAATAAAGAGGAATCATTGTCAGAGACACTAGCAAACTTTGAGACTGTGATCAATGAACACAAAGAGTTTGAAGAAAAAGCTGAAGATTTTAGAAAGAGACTGGATACCATGACAACTCTTTGGCTGGAAAATGGACTAAATGAATCTATTCATAAAAAGGTTTTAGACTTGTCAGAAGGTTAGTTTCAATAAACATATTACATAAATTATTTAGTTTATCATATTTTTCTTTTTCAGCATTAAAGAATAAAGATCCTGAAACAGCAGATAAGCTTCATATTTCACTGATGATGGAATATCCTGCACTTTGCAGAGTTTGGATACCATGCATTAGGCATATCATTCAAGAACTTAAAGGAAAATATGTACAATCAACTGCCCAAGAAGTTAAATGTCAATACTTTCAGCCAACATTGACTAGTAATAATTCAGAGTGACCTTTATTAATATAAAATAGAAAACATAAGTACAGTGAAAGATAGTGATTAAATCCATTGCTTACTGCATTGAGCCATGCTCGTGGTAGGTTCATTGGGCCAAAACGATAATAAATATTTTTTGTTTACTGATGAATTGTTCTTAATTAATTATCAAACAACTTAAAAAATTAAAGCAGTTGTATCTTGCACATATATTTACATGTCATAAGGCGCGTGCTGTTGGAAAATAAATTGTGAGCTAAGGGGTAACGTGATATAATTTAATGGAAGTACAGACGATAAACTTCTCAGACTTACCATTCACTAAAGCACAGACTATGTTTAATTACATAGTTATATGTATGTCATTCATTCTTATAAATAAGCATACCAACTTTTTCATAGATAATGCATACAAAAAAGAATAGATACTATAAATGTATTTTGTTATTAAGATAAGATTTTTTAGTTAAGTGGTACCACCAATAGATAACTATATATTGTCAGCCTAAAAGATAAGGGATTAAGAATTGCAATAGTAGCCAAGATTGTTAGAATGTTTTGATTACATACAGTAATTGGATAGTATATTCAGATTGCAACATGTATTAAGCAATAGAAGGCAGTTTACGGTAATTATATTTGATGTATTTAACAAATACAAATATTTGACATTTTTGGTGTTGAATTATTTCAATGATTTTTTTTCAATATAACGATTGCAATAAACAAAGCAGTAAATATGAATACTATAACCAATGTTTTCCATGCAATCCAATTTCTATCGCAAAGGTCTAGTTATGCCTTTGCATTATCACAAAAATATACTTATATTATTGATCATAATTCTATGGTCTTTTACTTCTTTTTGTTCATAAATGTACATGTTTAGTCATGCAGACACAATATGTATTCAGGAAGAAACAACACTTTTTGGTTATGATAAATTCTGTAAAAAAACGGATTTATATTGTAATTGTTTAATGAGTAAACTCAACATATTGTTGAATAATACAAATTTATTTATTTAATTCATAAGTAAAACAAAAAATGGAGTGCTTAATTACTATTAGGATTGATAAAATTTCATAACAAGTACAAGAGTACAAGAGTATCCCTTATTCAGGAAGTTTCACTTACACTTATTTGGCAACAGCGAATCCTACACGATTATTTCCTATGTCAAATTCAGTGTAAAAGCGACCAATGAATACATCTCCCAAGATCCATAGCGGTCCATTTGGTGGTGGAATATCAATACCCATGAATCCGCTTAAGCAAATAGTTTTGCCAAATTGCTTTATCTACGAAAAATTAATATAAATTACCTCTCTTCATATAAAGCATGTACCTTAAACATACTGTACTATCAAAATATATATTTATACTATCCGTCTATGCATTGTATTCCTTAAGTATTCATAGATTATATTTTACAATATACAATTACAAAGTTACACATTCGACGCTTGACAAAGACAAGACTGCCCTGCGATTATCACTTGGAATGACCTCAAACCGCGTAATAAACAAGTGAAAAGACAAGATAAGAATAACTGATAAATATAATCGCAAAAAAATGTTGAATTTAACGTATCCAAAATAATAAATGTCATTTCATCTTAGTAGGCAGTTCTATTTTATACAGTGATAAAAAGATGACTCACCTTTAAAACGTAATCTTCACCGGATAAGGTAAAATTGTTTCCACCAATGATGAAGTCAATATTCGGCAAATTTGAAATAGAATTACAATCAACCTGTAGAAAATAGTTTCTCATCATTATTAGTAGTTTGACATAAGAAATAAAAAACTATGTATAAATTAGCAAACAGCACTAACACCTTCAGTCGAATTCTATAAGCACGATAAATTAAATTGCTTAGATTAATTTGCTTTACCATTGCCTCGCCTGCTACGATTGGAGTAGCGCCGATTTTTTTATTTAAAGCTTCAATTTCTTGAACAGGTCCCGCAATCAAGGAAGTGCCAGTATCAGCGATAGCCTCGCAACCATTTTCACAAAATAATTTCTCGCCAATCTGAATCCTTTGTAAAAATATGGTATTATTTTCATCTGTAATATATTTACTTGCATGTTAATATGAAAAGTAAATAAATTACTTGTCCATTTTGAATTGCCAGTAAGCTCTGCGATCAACTGGAACGTATGTAAATTCACCACTATAATGATCAGGATCTGAACCACCCAAAATCATCTCTCCACCTATTTTTGCTGATGCATCCCTGGAGATAAATTATATCAGTTAATTCTCTAATTAAAACATTTGTGCAATTTGGGAGAAAAAAAATGGTCACAGTGTGTATGATGAAATGGTATTTAAGACATTAAATCTTACCTGTTTAGGTAGAAACTGAAAATGGGTTGGGAGATCAGACCCTGTTTAATCATATTGTAGAAAACTGGCGTTACACCATCCACTGAAATTCTAGCATATGCCATACCCATAATCCCATCAAACTTCGCTGCTACAAATGCCAAACCAGGTTCACTTATTGCTTCAGCGAAAGTTTGATTTACAATATCAACTCCAGCAAGCTAAAATAATTCCATATAAGTCAAAACAATATATATATATATATATAAGTATGAGAAAGGTAGAAATTTTCTCTAATAAAACATCTTACAGTCACAGTATCTGTAGAAAGAAAACCAGACAAGCTACCAGATCCATAATGAATATCAAATTCAGTACCATTTGGTTGGTACGTAGATGATTTTTTACTGTTGTATTTATTATGAAGCACTGAAAATAGAGCATTGACATTGAAAAGACTATTTTACTATTTATTATGATCAACAATATTTTTAAAACTTACAACATGCAATATTGGTAATATGGCACTTCTTGGATGGTACCCAAAGATTTGATGAACCAGTGTCAAAGACTACTTTGAATGTTTGTGGAGGAGTGCCAATGGTAATGACACCATAATATTGAGCATCCAAATAATTTGATAAAGGTTCTGGATTAGGACCGCCATATCGAAGCTTGACCTGCTGAACTTCGGTATTGACTTCTTGCAGATTTCTTCGAACGGTTTGTATCTTATACAATGGGGTTCTTAAAGGACAAGTAATAAACTTTCATTAATATACATCAATTTACTCTGTGTTTTTGATGAGCAACTTGTAACGACTCATGTAAGAATAAAATCTAATTAATTTATTTAAAGGTAATACACTTTGACCTTAATCAATGACTCATAATTGTAGTAATTTACTATAGTATTGCAACTAAGACGATAAGCAATGTACAATATAAACTAAAACAATTGTTCGTAACCAATCACATCAAGCAGGAGACCGTTCAATGTTATTTTTGAAAAACTGATGTAGTAAAAATTGAGATCCATTTATGCAGCAATTTATAGCAATCAGTGTATAAGACAATCAGTATGGGCGTAATGCTTCCAGCAACCGGCAAAATGTCAGCTTCCTGTTATCACTGACAGATAGTAGGAGAATATAATATGCGTTGCAGCTATACAAAGGATGTTTTACAATTACTCAGAAATAAAAAAAAAACATGCACCAAACCGCACATATATGTGGTAAGTGATGTGTTTCAGCTTTCAAGAAACAAATAAACGATTTAGTATTCGAAATAAATAACTAAGTAAAAAGAGAATTAGATAAAGTAACAGAATTGATTACTGCCTAAATAAAATCACTCTTACCTCAGTAATTCGGCATTAGTTAAGGCCACGATCAAGGCCGTCCAAACGACGATACGCATCATCGCTCGACAATTATCCTTGAAGGAATACTTAGTTTTTCTTATTAAATACTGTCCCGAAAGTTAAGGTCTTTTGAGCCGATTGAAACTGATCCCAACTGTTCTCTTCTACTCGGAGGTCTCGCATTCAAGAAGTGGATAGGCGTTCTTTTGTTGAATCATTGCCGCGTTCACGTGACTATTTCTGGATGATTCGCACTACCATTGGCTATCACCAGCTAGCACGAAAATTGAACGAATATTTCTTGAACAGGGAACTTATTAGTTGGATTTCTCTCTCAATTTATTTTGCTGAAGTTGCTCTTCCTTTATTTTATAAACATGTTATTACCATATGTGACTTAATTATGTATACAAAACATTTTAAGAAAATATCTGGTACTACAATGTAAATATAATTAAAATTATGAATTGTGAGAGCAGTTTTTCTTATACGGTTAGACTCCACAGCTTCTAAAATATTGTTTTGCCTATTCTGATTACTCCACCATTAATATCGTATTCTGTATAAAATTCCATAAGAAATGCTCCACCCAAACTCCATTCGATAGTATTGCCTCCAGGTACAAATGGTGACAAGCATAGGTCAACACTGTGATAATTGTACTGAAAGACAAAACTGTTCATTTTAAAACTATCGATAGGAATAATATTTAACAGCAAGAAACGTGTTTCATTCTTTTTCCAATTACTATATTGCGAATTAATAATAAAAAAAATAGACTCACATGTTCCACATAATATTTAGAACTTATTTCGAACCATTCTTCATTCATTTGAAATTCCACATGTGGAAGCTTTGCATATGTTCTGCAATCCACCTGAAACCATAAACTTAATATAACAGTGTATATATTTATTTATGTTATACTTTGATTATGCATTATTCCTTATAAATTATACTACCGTGTATACTGTATATCCCTGGAAAGAAAATTCTTTAGCTCCTATTAAGTCATTTATTCTTCGTATGTCTGATGCTGGTCCAATGATACTATGACTACTTGAATCTATGGTGGCATTACAGGTATTTGTGCAAAACACATGATTCTTTGCTGTGGAGTTAACGATGAATCTAAAATTGAATTAGTAATATTAATTAATTTCTTAAAGATCAATTATTATAATTCATTGCCATAATTAAGTAAAAGAAAGTAATGATAAAAAAATTAAATTATATCTACGTATCAATTTTGATGGCCCAGCGAGTTTTGTCAATGAGACGAACTGTAGTGAGATCGCCTTTAACATGTTTGCGTTCAGTAGATCCCAATATAAGACGTCCTGCTTTACTTGTTGTTTCATCTCTGTGGCAAATATGTTTCTATGAAATTTTGTAATTACTGGCACTCAATGCAAATTACAATTTTTTGATTACCGATTCATATAAAGTGTAAATAATGGTGAGGGTATGACCTTTTGTTTTACCATATTGTAAAGAAATGGTATGGATCCAGAAATATAACTTTGTGCTACAAATCCTAATCCAATAACACCATCAGCTTTATAAAATGAGAAAGGCTTCCACGACATGTGAGTCATTTCCACAAAAGTTTGATTGAGTACTTGTACATGTGGAAGCTAAAAATATAACATGCTTCTTAAATTATGAAATAACAGTAACGGCAAGCATAAATAAGTGATGATAAAGATCAAAACAAGCTGCAACCGAGTAGTCATTAGCTTACATTAATTATAAAAAAAAACAAATTTTTTACTTAACGCACATGAAAGTTATCCATAGAGGTAAAACCCTTGAGAGAAAAATTAGCATTTGTTATTTCAAATGGAGATCCTTGTTCTTGATATGTAGAAGATTTTGAACTATCATATCTTGTATGAAGTTCTGAAACCATAAAGTTTAATTTTGATATATATTCTAAAAATTGAAAAATTAAGTACTGACATTAAAAATATAATATTCTAACTAAAAGTTGTACCCCAAAAAAAATACAACAAAAGACCACTTATTCAGTCATTCTACAATTTACATCAATAATTAATATTATGCTTACGACAAGATATTTCTAAAATTCCACATCGTGCAGATGGTACCCAAGAATCAGCCCATGATGTATCAAAAGCCATTTTAAATTCCTTTGCTGGTTGTCCTATTTTTATAGTACCATAATATTCAAACTGCAATATAATAATATGCATACTAATTCACACACAGCTTTTGTAACTCCGTTACTTACTCAATAACATACATATTTATACCCTGTTGTTAGGTTTACATAATAACGAAAAAATTTTAATGTAATATAGAAAGTATAATAACTTACATCCATAAATTTAGTTAACACAATAGAATCATTTTTCCAGGGATTAGACGGTTTCGGTTTTCCTCGGCTGACAGACTTAGGGCCGCCCTTGTAAATATTAAAGCTTAAAGGAAATTTCGTAATGATTATATAGTTGAACAATAGTTGAGACTATATCTCCTACATTAATATTTCACAATTTACATTATTTGTCAATTACAAAGAATGAAAAAAATGAGCAATCATAAGAACAATACACTTACTGGACATTTGCTGATACGTGTAACACAGTTTGTAGTATCAATGCACAGAAAATAATAATATTCGTGCTCCGAATCATCTTTTACAGTGATCCTAATACCGCAATATAGTTGTAAATTCGTAAACTTTATCTTCACTTGCCCAATTAATCGTACTAATAAATACGATAATTATTCAAAGAGTTGAAGAATCACTCCCCAAGCGCTTCTACGGCTATATGATTCACCCTTTACAATACGCGCATTTAAATTCGCCTGCAGATGAATGCTCAACAAAAGATTTCACTGTGACTCAGAATGGTCATACCACTTTGATCCATTTTCATTAACGTAATTCGATCTATAAACTCCGTTTTTCTTCAAAATATAAAAATCTGATTGGCCAATAAAACAGCTAAACCGAGTTGAAGTAATAAACAATGTTGGTGGAATTAGGAATTTAACGTACAGTTTAGCCAACACATTTCTTCTGACCTTAACAGGATGTACATATCATTTGATATTTATATCGGACAAGTCTTAATTATCATAATTAAATCTTAAGTTGTACATATAGAAAATCATTAAAATTTACTGCTAATTCAAATAAGTTGTTAAACATTGTTAATACTTCATCGAACACAGTAACGAATGATGAAAACGCGACGTTAGTTTAAATAGGAATACAGGGGATTCCCCTCATTCCATGATGTACACTAGACCGCATTAATGGTGTCAACGGTGGACGCTGTGCGGTGAGGTAAGAGAGGAGATTTAGGCGGCGCCT
>JASANN010000233.1:1842269-1867546 GCA_031762395.1 Calameuta pygmaea | reverse complement strand
GGCCTTGTTGCCGTCTTGCTTACACTCGTGCTGTGCAACAAGGACGCACCGAGCGACGCTCTGCCGTCTCGCTCGCATCGTAGTGCTCTCTGCGTTGCACGCACAGGCCCAAATAGGCGAGCAGGCGCCGCCCAAAACTCCTCTCTTACCTCACCGCACGGCGTCCACCGTTGACACCATTAATGCGGTCTAGTGTACAGGATGTGTATAACTGTTTTATCGCACGAGTATAATAACAGTACAATGTTTAATGAAATGTTATCAGTTAAGGCGTGACAGTTTTATTGCCATACTACAGAATCAGTTTTATTTTGTTTGAAGTAGCGAACACATTGAAGTACACAAATATATATTATCCTGTACATGTACATCCTTTGTTAATAGGTAAATAATATTTACTTCCTAAACGCCTTTATATTACGTAATCGTTTCATTCTACTGTTAGAGACTCCATTAATTTTGTACGATAAGTCCTTGCGCTAATTCGTCGATGAATGTAATTGTACAAGGGGTATTGGAGAATTTTGAATGTATACACGACCAAGAAAAATGGCAGTATTTGGTGCAATTTTATTAGTCACAGGATACCGTCAAATTTTGGGTCAAATCCGTCATAAGATGACGATGACAAAATTATTTCGACTAATCTACTTTCTCAATTTGAATAAACATTTCTATCTCACACATATATATTCTACTCTTTAAAGTTATGTGTCGTACCGTCGACTTTAGGTACGCATCTCTTTCTTTTTTGTTTTGATATTGTACTGAATGTAAATGCAACCCTCGCACCTTGGTGATAGAAATAATAAAAAGATATGTCACCAAAACAAAATAGAAGTAAACTATTTTAATCATAAAATCAAAATACTGAGATTGCTTTTGATGGATACCATGAAAGCTGCACATTGCACCCGCTTTTTAGCCTGTTCTGATAGATTTCACCAAACGAAATAATCTACGATATTAAAACGACAAATTAAAAACCATCGAATTAAGTATTTTTGGCCCAGATATATTTGAAGTTTTCTTATAACTGTCGTCGTACACATTTCGTTGGACAAATACGTATCGCCTGATTCCTCAGTAAAAATCAAACTACTGGTTTTCAAAAAACCTCGCAATGGTACTTACTTTTTTTTTTACTTGCATTGGCATTTGATAATATTAATAAAAAGGATTTTTTTTTCAAGAAAACCAGATCTTACACGAACATTGTACACATATAATCATATCGGCGAAACAATACTCACAGGGTCAACGTCGTATAAATAGAAGAGTATGCCTTAAACAGTTGTCATAGTGAGTAGTCACCTGGTATGGCCAAATCGTGTCGCAGGAATGTATTTTACCTCAGAAAAATAAGTTCTCTTTTGTCTCTGATATCGTGTTGAAATCATCTCTATCGTCAAATATATCCGTACCTCAGAGGAGTTGTACAGTGGCGCCTGCAGGTCTCCCGAGGAAAGAAAAAAAAAGTCACTTCTATTTTCCTAGGCAGTAATCAGTACGCCGCTTTTGGTTCCCCCGTCTCTCCGAGTTACAAATACCATATTTCTAATATTACTCGTATTAACCTTAATTTAAAGATATAACAGTAGGTAGGTGTTTATGTGTGTGTTGTGTGCCACGTGTATCTCCGTTTCTTTAATTCTATCATTTCTTTGTGTGTCCGTCACTATTACACCCCGTTAATTTATCTCTATATAAGTATTGTGTAATCCGTAGGTATTTGTCGTTATACGATATGGGGATGGAAAGGAGCGAATTAGTTTTTACGATGACGCTATTGTACGCAGGTGCAATGCTAATGATAGAGTAGCACCCTCGCTAGAGGCTGTCACACGCGAGTTGTAACGAACATACACACGCTCACTCTCAACACGAAAAACGCAATAGTAAACAATATCAGAGTTTTGCCATCGACACTCGTTCTTACTGACGGCGCACACAGTTGATTATGTCGTGTTCTGTCTTTACGCTCAGATGGTAAAACCGTATTTAAAAGATTGGGATTTTATGAAGAATAGCGAAGATGGAAAAGTATTAGGCCGCGGCTTCGGCGTCACCGTTGCTCTCAGCTTCAGCAGGTTTCTCCTCGAGTTTCGCTTTCTTTTCCGGACTTGCACCATCTGCAGGTGCACCGTCAGCCGCATCAGCTCCTGCCGTTGATTTCCTCTTTATGCAACAGGCATCAGCAGGGGCATCTGAAATATGCGTACATCGTTATAGATCTTGGTCGAGTAAAATATATATATTTTTTATCATTAATTATACAAAAGGAATCCTGCGACGGATACAATATTCTGTGTATACCTGTGGAGTCACCGTTTTCGGTGGATTCTGCCTCCTTTTCGTCGGATTCTTTCTCTTCGCTTGAGCCATTCTCTTTGGCTTCCTTTGCATCTCCGTTCTCCGATGCCTTGGAGTCCTCGTCGACCTCCTCGACGACTTTCTTCTCCTCCTCGACTACTTTCTTCTCGGGAGAAGCAGCGATCTTGGTTTCCCTGATAATGAAAAAAAAAAAAAAAACATTAGTTTAATGAAGGTATATTTAAATCGTCAAATATGTGATTGTATAGAAAAGTAATTATAAAATTGCAGTTAAGTATTTCCTGGTTTAGATAAATCCCTTGAAACAATCTAGATACATGGGAATTAATGTAACAACGCGTTAGTGGCGTTCCACGAATTTATATACGTTAATCTAATCAGTTTTGGACTAATAACAGCGGAATAGATCAAATAAACTATATTCTAAAGTTTCCGCAAACATTAAATGACTCATAGGTAATTATCCTAATTACGAAAAATAATAATTTAAGTCTAATAAAGAACTAGTAATAAAAAAACGAATCATTCGAATAGACAGGAATATTCAACGGCGGCACGTGCAACAAAGACGTCAGTTCCGCACGCGTCTCCAAGAAAAGGATGGCGGACGGAAATTTACCGGACGAAGAACCGTGTGTCGACTGCTGAGCAACCAAAACGGTTGATACTAGAGAACTGAATTCTAAGAACAGCAGGTCTCTGTTTCGACACCCGAAGCCAAGCGTAAGCGCGCAAGTCGGAAGAAGATACTATCTTTAAGACCTGAGTTCTATATTAAATTAGCCTTTTCAATACGATTCTACTAACTACATAGATTGTAGTAGGAAGCCCATTTTTTAAAAAACCTTTTGTTGTATAAAATAGCAAACCGGACGGATACTGCGGTTAAACGTTATAAAAGAAGTAGAAGCGCTGTAATTCCCACAGAGATAAATAATATTGCATTGATAAAAAGGGTAATCAAAAAACAAAATGTAATAAAAAAAAAATGTCTGCGGCCTAAATCAACCATTGACCGAGTAAAATAGCTATCATGTGGATTGAGAGAACCCTTGGGTTATACTACCAGGGAGATAATCGATACCAACATTATTAGATACGTCCCTGGGACATAGAAAACGTTTCAAATGTGTCGACGCTATTTTTACATAGTATCAACAATAATCCCCGAAAAAATGTACTAAGAATGCTACCTTGTACCCAATTATTCTTTAATCTTAAATATTGTAACAGACAATGCAAGTTAAACTTTATACCAGATGGCATACAAAGATCCAGTATATTTTAAATGTTAAAACGAAAGATATAATCTTTGCTCTTCATCGAGAATGTATACGGGCGATATAACCAGCGTAGACCTGCTGGATTTCCCCAAGAGAGTCGACTATTCCACAAGGAATACATGTACGCTATATACGTACAGGTGGGTACACAGAGCTTGAGAATAACGCGAATATAACAGAGAGAAATAGAGATAGGACGCCCGCAGTGGCGACACACCATGGCAGCGGTATGAACTGGAACTTCCCCCACCATGAATCCCCTTTCCAGCGCGGCAAACCGTTGGTTCTCACGGACCGAAATATACATTGAAGCAGTCAGCATCATATACAATGATTTAGTATGAATTTAGCGTCATAAAAGACCATTCGATTTTCTTTCATTATTGTATCATTCATGATGATATATTGAAGCTTTATTTTCTTGTAAATTGATTATGGCAAATATGTTTGCTACTCTCTAATCGGTAAGGGAGAGCAGATCGATATGCCGGCCGTTCTCTTTTGGAGACGACGCTCGTACAGTCCGTGGCAAAAAGTCTAACAAATTTCTGGTACGTGTTAAACTATAGGAGACGAATTGTGCCGGGATGACTAACATTAGACTCTTCTCGCTTTCAAGTTGAACGATGAGTCAATACTAGATGGAAAGTCGAGTGTGGATTGTTTCGAATAAAACCGGCATGAAACAATGGCGCCAAACCAAAGACAGCGTAACAGTTTCTTTTAGACTTTTATAAATAACGATACGATCTCTCTTATTTTACGAAATCCACAAAAGCAAATCTGTGTGTAGTTTATCCTCGTTATGAGACTAATGTAACGCGTTCAAAAATATCGTAGTTAACGCCATCAACTGTGAGCAAGATTCTCCCGCGTTCTATGGGCTTAAACTTTTGTTATGGTAGGTAGGAAAATGCTAGTTTTCAATGAACAATTTTTCATATAAACCATTTTAGAAAGCCGCACGGCCACATATTTCGTCGTGCTAAAGCAATCCTTCAAGAAATATGGAAGAACGTAGAGATAAATGTAAAGCAGGGCTGCGCGTACATGATTGGCGTTCTTCCCCTCCTCGGCATCAGTAAGAAAGCGTCGAAAGAGCCACGTAAAAATCGTTACAACGCTTAGAGCAATATTAAAAGCATCATCGTCAAAAACTAAATTTATATAATTGATCATCAGAAGGTAAATATTTTATATTGAAAAAAAAAAAACAAGCAAGAATAACCGTACACGATAATATCAACGGCCAAATGGAAAATACCGCGCAGGGGCGGCGTGGTTCCCCCTCTCTAGGGCACTTATTCGTGTAACACAAAAAAAGTCTCGGAAAACAAACAATTTTTCAAGTAAAAACAACACACGGGCACGTGGATGCTTGAGTATAGATGAAAACGTAATGATTACTGAAGTAAAGCAAGAAAATGCAAAAGGACGCGGCGTTACCCTACCCGCTCGGCGTGCTTCGTGTCTCGATTACTTTGAGAGATTGAAAACGCCCGATTTTCTATAATTAAATTGAAATATAATCACACGAGGACTACTCACTTGGTATCGACTTCGGTATCGGCCATGGTGATCGGTTAATTAAAGTATACGAAACACTCTTTTGAAGAATACACTTAAAAATGTTGCGTCCTCTGCACACGTTTAACCACACTGAGAATCCGGGTAACACTACTGCCGCGTACTGACGCGCAAATGGCAGAGAGACTCGCTCACTGATTCGCCTGAGTCCCTTGGCTTGGCCCGGCCGGCAGGCCGGCGGCCTTCAAACGGCTTCCTTTCCCGCTCGTTTGTAGATGGCGCAAAAATCAATTTCTTATCTGGGCCTACTAGACAGTAGGCCTGTAAACAGCGCGATGAAAAGCACGATAAATTATTTTCAAAGGATACAATTTGAATTTATAATAGAGACTATGAAACTTAGATACAAGTTTATTTACGTTTTCCTATGTATCAATAAAAAATATCATAATCACGACGAGAGAATATATTTATCGTTATCACGTAGTAGCTCTACTGTCGATAGCCAGTGAACGTTTATATTGATTTCTTGTGAGCTATCGAACGGTAGATGTAATTATTAAAATTGAGTTTAACAATTATCCATAGAATATCGAAAGTACATATGAGTGACGTTACATTGAATGAAACTTAACCCTAAGTAGATGTATAATAATAGAAATGATAAAGTATGCAAGTTATATATTGCATCACGAAAGTCATCGACCGTTTTGGTCACTGAATGCTCAGGCCTGTTCTTATTGAGGCTTTGAATTCAACCACCTTGTTTTGCCCCCACCAAAAAGATCGTCGCCAATCGCAGCTCAGCTTACGGAACGCGTAAAAATAACGTACATTTCCGGTTCTCGCCGCGAATCGTTTAAACAACGAACTTTTTGACATTTACCGTCCTTTGGGCATACAATTAATAGTCTGGGCTATATGATTTAACGATTGTTAACGCACTTGCCTCTTGAGTACTAAGCTCAGTCGCTAAGGCACTTCCATACGGAATCGGCCTCACGGAAAGTTCTAGAAGTTTCGCGCACGGCCTCATTTCCGGCGTGTATTAAAAGGTGCGCGGGGCTACGAGGTCGCCGTCGTGTTGCCCCATCCACTTCTCCGTCCATGTTACAGGATGCTTCCACGCGTTAAAATAATAAATATCCAGCGTCTTTCGAAGCGTCCAAGCAGGGACATCTTGCCGAAATATTATGCTGCGAGAAGTAATTCCACAAGCATTATAAGAAACACAGTCATTGGCAAGCCAACATTGTCTCTTCATCATATTATTCAAGTAACAAGAAATATTATCGAACTATTAATAAAAGTATCGTCAGATCTTTAACGATATCACATATTATTATTCTATAATTTTCGAAAATATATTTCTCTGCTATAACCACGGAGCACAAAATGTTTATGGAAAATTCACAGAACGTCTAAACGTCCCATATGACTTTTCAGAGGACTCCCATAGGATAGACATTACGAATATTGCTATACTTAAAGATATATTACGATAAATCTTTTATAAGTCTATTTAGATTTAAGTATACAGTCACATGATCAAAATTCGTTATTTCACGGAAGATGAGACGAAGTGAATGTAACTTTAATGAGTACAGTTAGGTATGTTCCGGTAGAGGAACAATAAGGTTGGGATGATAAGACACTGTGCATTTCTTGCTCCTCACTTAAACAACGTGTAATAGTAAATATATATATATTTCGAAGAGTTATAAGAGCGTAAAAAAAGTATTTTCGTAGATGAGCATGCGTGGAAGCTCTTGGATACCAACAGAACCTGACTCTGAACTCTTGCTGGGCGCATGCGCCGATACGGTTGGTCATAGATCGATACGGCTATATTCAACAAATCGTGAGGGAAGAGTAACAAACTTATCCTAGATACAATACCACGTGTTCCTGAGAGCCAAAACTTTTACGTTAACAGTATCCGCTAATGATCAATTAGCCCACGTCCAAGACATCCATTAAACAGGAACATCCCAAGAGAAATACAAAGTAACGTTAAATTAAAATCGATCGTTAGAAGCTTCTTACATAAATATTTTCATTTTCTACATATATTGTTAAAAAAGTATTTTAAAGATTATAACAGTACTCGAAACACTTCGACCAGGGTTCTAACAATGTTTAAATAATGTCAATTTATATTGACCTTTCTTATCCAAGAGATACAGCGTGATAAATCGCAATGTTGCCAAATACATTCGATAGTCTTTGATCGTGTTGCTACTGTTACAATCGATAATTGTGTAACTTAAACTGGAGGATGAGGTTAGAAGGAGGGCAAATTTTATCTATTTTATTGGATTTTTATCGGCAAGATATTTATTATCTTTCACGTTTATTACTTTCATAATTTTTTGATTGAACCCTCGAATTCTCGCAACATCTTCGCCGACCTGCAACCCTCGTTCCACTTTTTAATTTTTATCCGGCTGACCTGCATTCATCGTCCAATAATATTCTCTGTCGTATTCTTGCACGTACTTTCGGGGACACTCGGACATTTTCGTTGATACTCGGTACCGATGTGGAAACTATTTGCGTCAGGTTGCTAATAGGGCGGTGGATAGAAGACGATCTCAAAGCATAACGATGATGTTGGGGATAACAACGACTTAATGAAGGTCACCTTATCTTAATAAAATACAATATTAATGACGTAGATGACAATGCTCTTAATGTTCTTTAATTCAAGAAATCACCATAATACAGATAAGTATGGGATAGAGAAATAAATTAAAATTTAACAAGGAAAAAATTTTTCACAGGACCTCATGACTTTTTCAAAAGAATATAACTACATAATAAAAGTAGTTTGTAATTTCGAATAAAAGAAGATTGTCCCGCTTTGCTGCACACGAATCTGTTCTCTGTATCCTAGACACGAGACTGTATAAGGAAAAATTCACAAGAGAATTCAGACAAGGAAATTGCAAGGGAAAGGGGGGCCAAAAATTCAGTGACTAAACGCAACTAACGTCCTTTCGTTAAATAAAATTTATTTCAATTATTACATCGTCTCACGTACGAAAATAACTCAACTTGAGTCATCTCTGGCCGCGCCTACGATCCTATGGAAAATTTGAAAACGTACGCGCTAACTCCTGGTAAGAAAAAATTTCCGAGACTTCGCTTGAAAATGAAGTGTTTACGTAGATAAAGAAAAAATACAGTGATTTCACGTGCAACAAAAGAATATTCTGATAAGCAACTCCACAGGCCAGTACGTTTAATAATTTTTTTAAAATACAAAACTCAAGCTCATGAGAATCGCAACGAATAATCAAGTGACCTCGTTGCACAGTTTCTTCTTTACGCATATAAGTCAATAGCACTGACGGACCTTGTCATGTTTCCTTTACTATTATTCCTTTCTCCTCCAACAGTTAGCCACGTGCCAGCAACCGTTCAAAAGCCATCACGAGATGGATAAACCCTAGGAGGCAAGCAGCTGCAGGCTCTGCTCGTGCAGGTGGAAATACGTAGAGCAGATGTACCACCATTGTACGTGAAGCACGTGGCAAGAAGTATTTAAGGTTAGGATATACATTACGAGACCCATGAAAAAGTAAAAAATTATAATTCCAAAAATTCCCTACTGTCATCTGTACTTCATTATTCGTTATAACGAAAATCTAATTTGATATTCGTCCAGTAGACACTGACCTAATAAAACGCAATAGGATCGCCATTGGATTACGTATCTGCTTCTGTGGAATTTACCATCGATTCTCGTGGTAAATTAACTAGTGGCATGCAACGCGAATCGGATTGAATGAAATCGATCGAAGCACGTTATCGGCATCCGGTTAGTCTGCTGGACGTACTTTTACTTCGTTACGGCATTTCGAAATGGACATCTGTTTTTAGGTACAAAACACGTAAACGTGATGAAGAAAATTTGCCAACTCAAGAGGATGAAACTTTGAGCACCGAACATCCATTCTTCGTTGAATTTTCAACCGCACTGTTAAAATCTTTTCTGTGCGTCATACGGGTAAACTCAAACACAGATGTGTAATGTATGTAAGCGCATGCGCACGGGTGTATTACTTGAGAAAACATATGTGGATATATTTTTGAAAAGATAATAAAAAAATAAATACTTTATACGGTTTGAATACTTATGTTACTTATGCTGGTTATTCGTAACACAAGGACCATCGATTGATCTATTGATTAATGTTGCATTATAGGTACCGACCATTATTCTATTTAAAGAAAAATAAACTGGATCTATATAAATCTATTTACATAGATGATTCGAATGTCTTCTCAATATTTCTTATAAATTAATCACTCTTATCGATCATATCGATCATCAGGGATTCTTGTTCCCAGAATTACCTTATATATATATATATTGATAGAACGACTTTATAAAGTTTTATGAAGGTTTGCTACATTGTTAGGTTATTTTTGCATGTATTACAGACAAATGTTAATAACGTGTATCCTAACGTGTAGGATAGTTATAACGTATATAATAAGAATGATCTAAAGTGAGAATAATGAATGATCGATAATGATTAAACTTAACTAATTAAGTGGTAGATCTTCTTTCAAGAATTTTTCACTCGCTTCATATCCTATCGATCCTTGTATAAATAATGGTTTCATAATAGCAAAACGTTATCGAGCGCTAAGCATCTGCAGCTCGAGCATGCGTATGTAAAACGGTCAAATATCGATTCTACTTACGTTAAAAATAATATAAATTTAATTTTTCATGATTGGATTAGATATAGGAGTCATAAAGTATTATGATCGATCCGTATAGATAGGTACATATTTTTATATGCTCTGGCAGTTGAACGAGAGAGATATTGTCACACGAAAGTTGACCTTTTCTTTTTTAGAACCATCCACGTTATCTTCGAGCACTGATATTAAGTTGAGGCCGGGGGATATCTTAAAAAAAAAAAAAACCTTACGTATCTTAGAAACAAGTATTAATTTAAGAAGTACCGAGAGTCTTTTTACTACTGAAAATATTTCCAACCTCTTCGCGACACTTTCACTGTGTATATATGTATACATATATATATACGTTCAACGCTATTAAAACGTACATTGGGAGGACGTCCGAGAGAAGCCTTTTAAAAGTCGTGAGAAAGTTCTTTTCAATAAGTATTCGTAGGGTCATTAACCTACAGCTTGTACCTGATAAACAATCTGAACTAGTTTGTTTGGTACAAGGAAGCGATAAGTACTCGTAATCGTAAGTAACCGGTAAGGATACAATGGCGTGGGCAATAAAAGTAAAAAAATTAATTAACCAAAAATTCATTAATTTTATTGAACTAAAGAAACTTAAAAACAGATTATTAGATTGCACGTACATGGAATAGTTTTGAGATGTCAATGAACTTTGGAAATATTTATAAGATTATAATTATTACGTCATACTCAATAAATAATCCTAACCTCCAAAAAAAAGTAATTATCAAATATCATAGATATCGAAGACGATAATGATTCTAACGGAGCGAGACTATAGAAAGATATTAATGGCTATCTCACAGGTTCAGTATATCTGCCGCGGCTATTTACTAGGTAAGTACTGGTATTATTTGTAACTGTTAGAAAGTTATTTGTGGCTCGGAAGGTACTACTGTTGTGAATGCTCTGTATTTCGTATAACCTCCCACGCGGCTGACAAAAGCTAGGAGAATTACTGTACTGTCGGAGGAGTCAAGAGTTTAACGGGGCTTTGGGTAAGGAACAGAAATATTCTTTTGAATAATTTATGACACTCGAAGATTTCCCCCGGCGAGATAATATATCATTTGGCATCCATTTCACTTAACCATGACTCGTCGTCGCGTTACGAAATTTCTTAGTCGACCATTAAGGTTCGTCCATACGGATCCCACTTAACAGGTTTCAGGGTTACGTGGAAACGCGTGAACGTAGCGACGTGTTAATTTGTTCATTCTAGTCGTTCTTTTTGTTAAGTTCCACTGGGATTGGATGTGAATAAAGCAGAGGAGCAGTGCCAGTGCGATCTTTTCTTCAGTTTCGTGGTAAAGTGTCGTTCATTGGTTCAGTCGTGTGACGTAGCTTTCATCGATATGGCCAAGACATGAAATTATTACTTTTAGAACACTGTTATTAGGTTATGTAAGGTTGTTGAATGAAGAATTTAAACGAACGGTACAGTTTGAAATGAAAAATTGACAGTTTGAATCTTGGCGCTTCTGTTTTCAAGTTTATTCGACGACTAGTTGCATACTTTGCCGTGAACTCACCGATGGCGTTGACATCGTTAGATTTTCATTGGACCGGAACGGAAAGGGAAATCTTGTTTCGATGATTGACGAAGATTAATTATCGATATTGATTTTTATGGTGGTAAACGTATATCATGTGGTAATAGGATTTTATGAATAATCGCTGAGATATGAAATCAATTATGGAGCTGGATATACCAGTTATCAATTACGTGTTATGATAAAATTTTATATATTTTATGTAATATCGTACCGACGAAGAGAAAGCTTCGAGAACTTTTATAATCAAATTTGATTTGAAAAATATCGATGATAATATTTTCACGATAATCACAAGTGATATGCGTGCAGCTAAATCAATGAGAATTTACGTATAGGGATACTTCGTGCCAATTGTGACAACAGAACAATCCTGTATTGACATTATTGGTTTTAATCGTTTACTCTGGTAGGAGGACTGGAGGAGGAATTTATTTATATCTGGACCTAGACGGTGTGCAGTTATCTTCGTCGTTGGTACTATTGGAAATCGATATTTCGGATTCTTACGTTTATCTTTAAACAGACTGCTCGCTTGCTTGGAATGCGTTGAATTGCATTTTACGGAAAGATAATTTAAAATTAACGAAGAGAACTTACAGTCACGTGAGTTTACATTGTCGCCGGTACTGATTTTTGCAAGTGAATAAACTTTTCTTGCTCACCTTGGACGCCATATATGTACGTAGAATTGCTAGATTCGAAATGGGAGATCCGAGCTCATGTTCCGAAAGTATTGATTTTGAAATTAAACTTTTGACATTTGAGGTTATCGTTTAATGAATAATCGTGACCAACATTTGTGACCGAAACGATATTCGCTTATTTCCAGGCTCGTAATAATTATGCTCATTTGACCTTATCGCGGTTGAGTTTATATATTCGACAAGGTCCTATTAAAATTAATGAAATTCGGCAGGATATCCTACTATTATCATTTAATGCTGGAATATACATCCTCCTCCATTTTCTCGAGGGTCAATGTGAAACAAGAAATTACCAAAGAAAAAGATTCTACGGAAATTGACGAGAAAATAAAGCAAAGTCGAAAGACTCCTGCTTTTGTTGCCGTTAAATATTTTTAATGTCTCGACGATAGTCACGCAGTAAATGGTATTATTTTTTAATTGAAATATCCCGTTTCGGTATCGCAATTTATTGCGAAAGTTATCCATCCATCAAAAGGACAGTAAATAAATGTTTTGAAATTTCTGTAACCCAGTGGCCTTGTCCTTAGTTACCACTTAGTCCGCATAGATGGCGCCACGTGACACCGAGCTTACGTTTGACGTCATATATAAAATTATTATTATTATATCAGTCCGTTAGGAATTAATTGAACAGATTAATGTCGTTTAATCTGTCGAAGTACGTACTAGTGGGTTTTAGGAACTTTACGTAAAGTTACATTATTTCGTAACGTCCGTTTTTTAAATCTTTCTCGACGGTGAAATCACGTTTACAAATATATCTTAGGACAGTCATTGAAATAAATTTGCAAGCGAGAAAGAAAGAGATCGGATACTAGCTTTCGTAGGACGAATTAATCGGAACATAACGACGCTGTCATGCTTCTGGATGTTGGCAAAGTATTTATAAAATTATGTGGCAACAACCAAACGCCAAGCACCTGTTTCTATATGTAAAAATATTTCTGTAACCTCACACTCCTATTCGACTTTAGATATTTTTCCTCGAGTAACTAGTATTAAATAAAAAAATTAAAAAATTTTAACTGAGTGCAAGAAAAACAATAAATGAGTATATCGATTTTCTCTTCAATGTTATAAATTTCTAATAGGAAAAATTATGAAAGAAGTATCGCTCTCGTATTTGCAGTGAATCGAATCGAGAGGAAATTCTGATGGAAGTAAAAACAAACACTCCCGCGTTCTAACAGACTAGTAGAAGCGTGCAGAAATAGCAGCGTAACTTTCCATTATACATCGGCGAAGAAGGTCGAGCGACGAATGCGATGACCGCAAAAAGATTTCACCGCGCTGCAACTTCCCGCGGAACGAACCAAAATCCTCGCGCGTCTTTTACCTAACATTACGGTATAGCAGCAGTATGCGCAGAGAGCATTAAAAAGGGATGTCTTTGGATGAGTTAAAGACATTAAGAGCGCTGCATGTCTTTCACAAGGAGTTCGGTAGCAGGAGTAAAAAAACTTGATAAGAAAACAATCGTCGACTGAGGATTACGAACTCTTTGACAAATTGGCACAGAGGTCTCTTGCTGGGCTCGTCTTTGAATCGATAGCGCGCGTAGTCGCGCGCATCCATAGGGTGAGATAGGGTCTGACCTAACTCTAAGGTAACATAACATAACCTCACCTTAACTGGCGAATGCCAGTCTAGTTAAGGTAGATGTTGGGGAATGTGTGCGTGGAGCAGATATACACGTATCTATCTTCCTGTATGGCCAAAAAGGCTGGTCCTTTTGCACGGCTCTGTATATGCACGTATGTTCATATTTTCTCATTCAGCTGTACCTGAATCCTGTACTTGAGCATAGAACAGGGTTATCGGCTTATTCGCTGGTCTAAGTCTTGCCTACTTATAGAGCTGTCGTAAAGTTTTGCCTGCGTATATCGGTAGAAACTAATCGGTAAAGGATTATCACGGCTTGACGAGTGTCCAGCCTTCCGTATGCCCTCCATCGTTCGACCCTTTTACGTCGACCTCGTGGCTATAAATAGCGCGTGGCCGAAACGCTTGGTAACTTTGGTTTATTCGCCTTTTTCTAGGGTACGCTGTGCTTGCACTGTTCCGTTCTACGTTGTCTTTAGGTAGGACGATGATTTGGTCTCCGGTTTGGTACAACGGTGAACCGGTTCCGTTATCGCTATGAGGACGAAGTAGTATGGTCTCTCTAGCTCTCTCCCTTTTCTCTCTCATTCTCTCTTACGTAGCTTTGATCTTACCTGTTCCTTCTGTAGCTGGCGGAAGCTAATTCAGGGATGACTCGTGTACGTAGTCGAGCTGTCTTTACTTTGTTTTTTGCGAGACGTAGAGAGTTCAGGTATTGGTATGCATGTAAGGTTATTATACAGATGGAGGAAGCTTGAAGAATATAAGAAATTTTTTTATTTTCAACCCTTCGCGAGGGTTCACGCGAGAAAAGATAGAAAGGAATCAAAGTGGCTATAAGCTATTCTATAAAAGGTTATACGGGTCATTGATCCGATTCTACGGGGTGTCTCGAGACTACCTTCGCTCATATTGACGTACAAACGTGAGACATGTGGTACGTGTAACAAGGAACACGTAATGTAGAATCGTTATATACAATTTTGATGCGAAGATTAAGATTTTAGTGGAAGTCTTAAGCAAAGTATAGTTATTATTTATTCGCAACTCGGGATACTTTGGCGTCAAGAAAAAATTCGTATGCTTATTTTATTCGTGTGTCTACGGCTAAAGCCAGGGGAGAGGTGTATTACAGTGAGTGGAAATTAACGGGAACAGATCGTAGAGCTGCAGAGAAAGTGGGAGTTCCGCGACGCTATCGCAGGAGGGCAGCACCAGCCGGCTTGACGGCGATTGTTCCGCCATCTCACAGAATTACTGGGAAGGTGGAATTGACCTGTCCAGTGGGTGGCTCGCCGCGCGAGGTTCACCTCCTAGGAGCTCTCCTCCATTTTCGCGTTCGTGCGAAATCCGGGACAACACAGGCCGCGGCGCCGCCATCTTAGGGAAAAATAGTACTCAAGCAACTCGTCTGCTGGATGATATAATATTTTGTCATCGGGGACGTGTGTGTCGTGGAACGTGGAGCTTTCGGGTACGAAGTGTGTGTCTCTGGGAAGAGTGTAAGGCCATCGGGCCTAGAACGGCTTCAAAACGATACCGGGAGAAATTGGAAGCGAGAAATCGCGACTAATAAAAGGAGCACGGTCAAGAGAAGCTAGAAAATTGGAACATTGTGTTTTGACATTTCGAAAGAAGCGAAGGGAGTCGTGAATTGTGAAGCAAGAGGATAGTAGTCAGTGGAGAGTGTTGGTTTGTTGTTGCAAGAGAGGTGAGAGGAGAGAGAGAGAGAGAGAGAGAGAGAGAGAGAGAAGTGAAAAGAGTGACGGAGAGGGAGAGTTATTCACGGAGAAATATCGTAAAGTAGTTAGAAGCGTCCGGTTTTGTTTTCGTGGCGCGCGACGCTGGAACCGTAGATAATTCACGGTGGTGGGTGAGAGCAAGAACGAACAGCTAGCGGGCGTAATTGAGAAGAAAGATGGCGCGAGGTGCGAACGAAGAGTGTTGACCCATTTTCGCGGAAAAGCTTGGGATATTTCGCGAGTTTCCGGTAAAATTTACGCTTGGTGGATACGCCGAGGATCTGCTCGAGCGTATCGTACCGGCTGGTGTTGATTAAAAGTCAGGCAAAGGCGCAAAAATTCTGAAAAAATTCGATATTCGTGGAGCCCTGGCAGGCTCGAGTGCGGCTAGTAAGATGGGCAATAATGCCGCTACGGCAAATAAGAAGGTGGACGCTGCCGAGAGCGTTAAGGAGTTCCTCGATCAGGCTAAGGAGGAATTTGAAGAGAAGTGGAAGAAGAATCCAACAAATACGGCAGGTCTTGATGACTTTGAGAGAATCAAGACCCTGGGTACAGGGTCCTTTGGCAGGGTCATGATAGTTCAGCACAAACCAACCAAGGAGTATTATGCCATGAAGATACTCGATAAGCAAAAGGTTGTCAAGCTCAAGCAGGTGGAGCACACTCTGAATGAAAAGAGAATCCTTCAGGCTATCAGCTTCCCCTTCCTTGTATCTCTTCGCTTTCACTTTAAGGACAACTCAAATTTGTACATGGTCCTGGAGTATGTGCCAGGTGGAGAAATGTTCAGTCATCTCAGAAAAGTAGGCCGTTTTTCTGAGCCCCACTCTCGGTTTTATGCTGCCCAAATAGTCTTGGCATTTGAGTACCTTCACTATCTTGACCTGATCTACAGAGATCTAAAGCCTGAAAATTTGCTGATCGATTCTCAAGGCTATCTTAAGGTCACAGACTTTGGTTTTGCAAAGAGAGTGAAGGGCAGGACGTGGACTCTATGCGGTACACCAGAATATCTAGCACCTGAAATTATTCTCAGCAAGGGCTACAACAAGGCTGTCGATTGGTGGGCCTTGGGTGTTCTAGTTTATGAAATGGCAGCAGGGTATCCACCATTCTTCGCCGATCAACCTATACAAATCTATGAGAAGATAGTCAGCGGGAAGGTACGCTTCCCATCACACTTTGGTTCAGACCTCAAAGATATGCTACGCAACCTACTACAAGTTGACCTCACCAAAAGGTATGGTAACCTCAAAGCAGGCGTGAATGATATAAAGGGACACAAATGGTTTGCGAGTACCGACTGGATAGCCGTCTTCCAAAGAAGGATCGAAGCTCCATTCATACCCAGGTGCAAGGGTCCTGGTGACACTAGCAACTTCGATGACTACGAGGAGGAGGCGCTTAGAATCTCATCTACCGAAAAGTGCGCTAAGGAGTTCGCCGAATTTTGAACGGTGCAGCGCAACTGGCGTGCGACGTTCGATCTGATTTCGGTAAAGGGTCGCGGGTCGGCAAGAATGCGGATAACGTTATCCAGGCCGCTTCTACAGGCTGTTACCTCGTGTCCCGACGAAGTGAATACTTTAAAAAGAATATCGCGCTTCGACTTCCACTATCTATTCTGGCCGTCGCGCTCAAACGCTATTATTTCTCCCACGGAAGAATCTCTTCTTCCAATTCGCTCTTCTCCATCAGATCGGCATCCCCATCACGATTCTCATGATTATCAGAAGACTCGAACTACGTGCACCTTTTTTTTACATCACGCATCCGGCAATACGTTGCCTTCATTCTTTACGTCATCGTATCTCCTGAACGTACGGCGTTGAAATACGCCACGCATCGTTCCATCGAGAAGAATGTCCCCAGCCTGTCTCGAGAGCGCTTTGTCGCTCATCTTCATCATCCGATTAATCGTGCGATTGTCGTTAAACTTTGCCACCAAGTATCCATTAGCCGTTAGCCATCGTAGAGCGACGGAGCTCCGTCAAATCGGCAATTATAAACACTCCCGTTTTCTCCGCGCCTCAACGACAACGGAATCGCGTCAACTCGAAGAGGAGCCCGAGGCTGATAATTATTCTCGATCAACCTGAGGACATGCATTAAGATTGCAATGACTGTGCGTTAATGCGCGCGGATTAAACGAAACAATCTACATTACTTTTCGAACGTTTAGTATAACGCGCCAAACTATCGACGTCATAATCATCTCGAGTAGTCCCCGTCGTCGTTATCGTCGCCGCGTATAAACATCATTATCTTTTATGACGAGGGGCACCTAGCCCGGAATAAGCGCGGGTTTCCCGTTCACAATTACGACACGAGGCACTATACCGATCACGGAGTGCCATTCAATGCCGTCTTGAAATTCGAAACACCACTGTTATCAAGAAGGGGTCTCGAGATGCGCCAGATTAGCTGAGAGTTTTTCTTGGCCAATCAAGATGGAAGGGAGCAATCAAGGTCACGGCCGAGGATAGTGCAAGAGTTCAAGTACAAGTGTTCAACCGGAGTCGTTTTAAGAAGACGCAAGAGGATTGAGGATGAGGAACGAAAAGAAGAAGAGGAAGAACAACAAGAGAGAAGTAGAGAAATCGTGAATAAGTCGGAATGGTTCAAAAGTGGCTGAGTAAGGCGCGAAGGGTGGTGGAAGTTTACGTCGAAGAAAAGAGAATACGGAATCGATTAAAAAAAGAAGTGCGGTGAGAATTCATAGAGAATGTTAATAGAGTCCCGTATGAGTCGTGTGTACAGTGAATGAATGTAATAGTGCATAAAGTTTTGGCAGGCTTCGCGAATCTCCAGGATCAGCTTAAAATGTAGCTGTGCGTGGGAATATGCCATGAGAGAGAGAGAGAGAGAGAGAGAAAGAGAGTGTGAGGATACATCAGAGAGAGAGAGAGAGAGAGAGAGAGAAAGCGAGAGAGAGTATTTTTAGATCTAATACATCTTAAGAAAAATTATGGAAGGATCGCCTGTCCTCCCTTCCCCTTCATTAATCATCCCTATCTCTCCCACCCTGAGTACGGCACACGATCGCGATCCGCTGTATTATTCACCGAGTAACGCAAGGTAAGAAGATTGCCGAGAAGATAACGCGTTAAGCGAGCCGATAAGATCTAGGCAGATTTAATTTCTTTAAATTACGCGTATCACGTCTAGGATATAATACTTACTTCCCTACCTCAATTATCGCGTGCGTCTCCCTAGGCTTCATGAATTGCCAGTACGAGACACAATAAGTGAACGAGCGACGAAATGACCTACGAGTCCAGAATGCATCTGGCAAGCAAAACCTCTTGCGCCAAGGGGCTGCTAGGGATTAGGAGCGCGAAAATCCTCTCACGCATTGTACGTATGTATCTGGGATATACGATCTTGAGATTTTTTTTTCAATCTATTTTTGGATTTCTACCGGGAGCTCGTTGGACACAGTGATAACGGCGGGAAAGTCACGCGTTTTAAATTGAATTTTGAAATATTGCGATGGTACGAATTGGAGCTTTTAGAAGGGCGCGGCGCCTTTTTTTTCAAATCTGTTTATAGATATGCTGCGAGCTACCACTGATGCCCTGTTCTCTGTATTTAATGAATTTTAAAATTATGTAAACTCGTCAGTGTGATTGTCAAGTATTTTAAAGGGGATTCACGCATGTGATGTGTGGAGGAGCTCAACGTGATGCACTTGATAACTTTGAAATTTGACAGATTGAAAAATTATGATCTTCCGTATGAAACGGTTCTGTCGAATTATCTCTGTTTTGAATTATATTTTATTGGTCTTATCACGTCCGTGCATCTTTGCAGCTACTGGTTATCTTACGTGCAACGTGAGCATTTTTTGGAAAAGAGTCTAAGGTTCGTTTTTTTTTTTTTTAAATAATTCGTACTCCCATCCGTGACTGTTGCTTGTTATCTGCTTAGCGATGATTGACACATGGATGCGATACCATCCGGATGTCAGGGATTTGATAATGAGGATGTATTCCACCCTGTGGGAATCGATTAATCTCATCGAATGTAATTAATTAGGGAGACGATAACGGTGCAATAATGAAATTAGAATAGAGTATTCGAGGATTAAAGGACGCGGACGGAGACGAGATGAATTTTTCAAAGTTTTCACATTTAAACGATAAAATTTAATTTTACGTAAGTTGTGTAAATTTTGACGCTCGTCTCTGACGGAATATCGAAGTATCGTGTGTGATGTACATAGGAATTTGCATGGTAATGAATAGTCATGATGCAGCCATTAATCAATGTTGTTTTTTTTTCTTCCGTCGCCATGTTTTTACTATCTTTTGTCCCGTCTTTATTTTTACTTTTCAAACGATCTACACAAGAATTTGCAACTCGCTCGGCTCAATTCGCAATTTTACTTGTTTATCCGAATTCGCAGAAATACTTCTGTAATCTCGTGCGATAATAAAGACTAATAGTTTTCGCTCAAGTCGAAGTATACAAAATTTCACGGAGCAGCGACAAGTAACGTCGCGACACGCGCGCATGTAAACATACAGCGAGGACAAAAAATTTTTTTACATCCATACAAATATACAGTTAGACACACGAAATAATAGGAGCCACGTAAAAATAAAAAATCGTGATAATCTTTTTTGTAAATATTACGTAGATCGAATCGTCTTAAATAAAGTAATATTATTAATAGCGTATTATTCAAGGCGTAATTTCGATGAATCTTTTAAGTTTCGCTGTCCTTTACATATCAGCCTGCTCTCGATTGTATATTTTATTTATCCGTAATAAGAATTCTTCTTTTTTTTTTTTCAAAATGTCTTACGCAAATATAGGAATTATTGTGCACCGCGATACCCCAGCAGCGTGTTATTATATTTATTTATATAGATCATTAGATTCATTTTATATATTTCATTCAGTCTCACACGTGCTTTTTATATTTTAAGAAACATACGTAAACACAGTGCACTTCTGTTTTTTTTTTTGTAACCCGAAGGCAGGACATAACGTGTAAATACGTGTCGAGACGCTCGCGCTCTTACGAAACAAAAGATCACTCGCCATTTTGTACAGGCAGATCTGTAAAAAGAATAACACGCCCGCAGCGCCTACCTGCGTCAAACAAAGAAATTAAATGGACATGAACTCGAATTACTTGTAATTAATAACTAGACAAATTGCGCGAATCGCTTGTGTTCTAACCTCAAAAAACAATGAAACGATACAGATAGTGTCTTATGGGTAATGCGACGTGCGAACCGGTTCTACGTCCGACTACGAACTATGTCCAGCATTGCAAAATCGAACTATTATACAACAGTATTGATCATACTGAGCTGTATGAGATCTATAGTAAATATGACAAAGGATTAAAAAAAAAAATTCGGTTTATATATTCGCTTTGTGCATTCGTATAAGCGCACTGCAAATAGAAAACAAACCGACGAACATTTGGTCTGACGCACGCTGGATCGAGACGAGGAGGAGAGGAAAGAGTGAAACGGCGCGTGTTCATTGACATTTGAACGTAGAAACACGTCACGGTTTAACTATCACGTATCACGTGTGTAAACGCGTTAAAACTATTCGTAATTGCCGTCCGCGTCTTACACGTTGTTCCGCGCGAGTGATTTTCCTCCGTTTTTTTTTTTTTTCAAATGTTTCTGCCCCATTTGTTTTCTTTTATCGCACTCGATCGTCCGCGACTTCGAGATCAATTTCACTTCGAGAAACATACTTGTATTTCCACGCTCCCATGTATTTCGAAACTTCACGAACGTTCTCGATTTTCACAGGCACTCGCTCTGTAGGGAGACATTGAAATCATAGTCTACTATATATATATATATATATATGGTTACCTAATAAATATTCACACGACTGTACAGCTGTGAGACTGCGGTCGCTGTGAGAGACGACAGCTTGGATGAATTTTGAATTTCGTTTATTTTGCCGCCATAAAGTATCCAGACATCACACGTACCATGATCGAGCACTTTTTTTTTTACTGCGGTTCTGTTACAATGGATCTGCAGCGTTACGTAATTCGAGAAACTATTACGGTTTGACAATGAGGAGAAGGTCGAGCAATTAGGAAACAAAGAGACAATTACAATATAGAAGGAATCCGTGGGAGCTAATTTAGGTTAGGAAATTTAGGCAGTTCATCTTTGTATATCAGTTTTATTTTCGATCCCTTAAATTTAATTTCATTGACCTTTTTTTTTTTTACTGGGCAATTCGTTCGTCCTGTTGCATACACCTGGACAAACATTACGTAGCATTATAAATAACGCAACTTTCGCTGACGCCAGGGTCTTCATATCCATCGCGAAATTGAGGAACGTGTCTCGAGAAATCGTTATGGCCTCGTTTGACGTTCGTTCAAAGGCCAATTGGCTATATATATATATATATATATATAATGAAAAATATTCTTGGATCCTACGTAACATTTTTTTTTTTAAACATAAATATCTCAATTACAGTCCTATTCAGTATTCACGTATTTCTATATAGACTCGGCTTGAATCGCCCAAAAATTAGAGTCGACAATCGTTTCGAAAATAATGAATCAATCAGTGAAACGATCGTGTCTGCTGGATCTTCATAAGGGAAAACAAATTTTATTCACATAGATCACACTGGTCTTTCGAACGAATGATTGTGCCCGAAGTTTCTGAGCTTACGGATTACGAGCAACTGGCTATTTTATTTATTTGATGCGCCACGATTCTACGTTGAGCACGACAGTAAAGGCGCGTCCACAACGGTAGAGTCCTTTGTAAAATTCTTCACCGTCGTCGTCATATAATTCCTGTTCTCTTTGTATCT
The DNA here is from genome assembly GCA_031762395.1 of Calameuta pygmaea. Classification (NCBI taxonomy): domain Eukaryota; kingdom Metazoa; phylum Arthropoda; class Insecta; order Hymenoptera; family Cephidae; genus Calameuta; species Calameuta pygmaea. The sequence goes on along the minus strand of JASANN010000233.1, from coordinate 1,845,236 downwards.
CGTGTGACCGATGCACCAGGGGTAAACGATCTTATCAGATAATGAGACCAAGACTCATCCTAATTAAGAAGCACGTATTCTTGACTCGTCTTAATTCGACGTGCACACATGTGTTAGAAGCATATGTGGACGCACATGTACATTATTTTTTTTTTTAAATTCAACCATTTAAATCCTCGAGGCACATATAGCTCGGTCGTAATTGCAAAACTGTGTATACTTTTTTCGCATACATTTCGCACTTACGTATCCTTTCGTGCCGATGGGTTCGTGCAGAATCAAGAGTGACCTGGAGGATGGAGGAGAAAGAGAGGGAAAAAATTTTTTTTAATTTAAACAAAAGTGAAATTATATTGCTTGAAAATCTGGCGCCGAGAAGCGTGCCTTACTCTGTCCGATTTCTGATAAGCAATTGTTATTGGGATTAAACACGGCTATCAGGAAATTGAGTGAGGTAACGTTAAACATTTCCTGGTTAATCCTATGGGACACCTTTGGCTATTCTGATATACGATATTTAGATCTGGAGGGAATTAGATCTGTACACGCGGTGCATTGTGGGATCGAAATATAAAGATCTGCGATGGGAAGATTGAAAACCCGAGTGATACGTTTAGTAGTTATGCGTCGCGAAAGAAGAAAAAAAAAAATAGTATTACCTGGGAACGCATAGTAGCAGTTACGGGGTAAGAAATTATATCTGATGTCATTAATATCCAATGACGCAACCGGCGTTTAAGATTTTAATTGGCTGCAAAATGAGAATAGGATGGGAATATCGTTAGTACAAGGTAACGCCGTCGGAACGAACGACGCTTTTATTATTATAAATAACCCGATTACGTGGGACGCGTGACTGGGAATTAATTGACAATTCATTTAGTCCGTCAGAGACACGATGCCCTGGCGAGATAACTTTTTATTTTTACTGCAGAGATGGAAACGTTCATGTCGTTGGACGTCCTGACGATTTTGACGTTTAATTCCAGCATTCGAGTATCCGCGGTCTCGGCTAACAGGTCGTCGCGTGTTTTAAATGAACGAATGAAATTTTTCTTGAGTACCTTTCAGTTTTATTTTACTCCCGTTTTTAATTGTCAAAATTTACTCCGACGCTTCTTATCGATGGTCGTTTGTTACGTCATTGGCAGCTTTCTCGAAGTACAAACAACTTTTTCGTTTCCAGTGGTCAGGGTGTGAGTCGTCGCGTTGCGATATCGATCGCCCGGGATTGTCGTCGTGGTAAAAACGTGTCGCTCGGTTATACCTGGCTGGTCATTTTGTTCGCGGCAGCCATTTTTTATTTTAGTTTAATCATCGAAAATCCTTTTAAGCCCCGTCACGGCGAGCGCGATTCAAACTGAACAGACACGACGTAGTTTCACGGCTGTTTTAGAGACTCGTCATTCTTCAGTAACGTTTATTCATAGAGACTCGCCCTTTTTGAACACTGGCTAATTCTTAAAGCAGCGATACAGTTACGTTCTGATATAAAACGTGTCTTTGTACGAATCTCCGTTTTTTCATTTTGCTTTTGATTTTTTTTTAATGCAAATCCTAGGGAGCCAACTGGTTGACCAGGGTCAAGACGGTATGTATCGTGATAAGCCAAAGATTATCGTATGATTTTGTCTTCGCGTTAATCCCGTCGTCTAAAAATAGAATCGCGCACGTTATAAATATTTCATATGTACCTACGTAATTCTAAATGCCATCTGTCGAACACTCCGGACATTAATTGACGCATTGCGAGATCCGCCGCCATTGCCATTCGGAAACCCGTAATGTAACTGCACTCAGTGCCGCAGTGGCAGCACCGTCGCAAACCACGCGGAGCCAGCCAATTTCTTGGTAAACTCTAATATGTCTACGTCGACATTTATTTTCGTTAATGCTTTCATCGTTACAAATAAAAACAGTGGACGTGACAGTTATACGACTAAAGATTCATTCGAGCAGCGTTATGTCAAAGTACGTATAAAATTTGTCTGTATCTTTTTTTATCGGTCTCACAAAAGTCACGTCGTTGCATCTGGTTCGTCGTGCTCTTTTGTCCTATTAATATTTTCCAGTTGCCATTAGAAAGATGTCTCGCGATGCTATTATTAACGGGATATCGTGTCGCCGCTCGTTATAGCGAGTACTGGTATATATGCACGGTGTTTACTTGTATGTACATTAAGTTTTAAGGGTGCATCAATGTCAGTATACTTAATTCATTAACAGTGTGGATGAAGCCTGCTTCTCAAAGTTGCGACTATTTTTCTATCTATTAATACCGTTACTCGCTATTATTTATTAAGTAAATGAGCGCCGGGACGATTTATTATCCTGATAGTTTTACTCGTACTTAACGATCTGAATTCTCATTTCGAATTTCCACCTTACTAGCCCGAATGTCACGTAGGCACTGATACCATCCGTGTATGGTTAGTTTCATAATTAATTTCATAGCCAATTTTCAATTCAACCCTTCGAAAGACAAATTTATGCTCGTCTTTAGTTTACCTTATCGTAGATGATAGCATTACATATTTTTTAAACGATCATTTAATTCTCTCAGATTCTTTGTCAATCGTATATGTATATAGTAATTTGTCGTACGTTTAGTTCCTATATCTCTTGTACGCTAAAGCGTTTACGTATTAATGAGTATTACGCGTACTGTTTACGCATGTCAAAAGAGTCGAGCAAGTTTAACGAGCGATCCTGCGCGATCGCAAAGCCGTGAAATCTATAGGGTGTTCAATAAAAATCGGGCACGACAACATTACTTGCGTTTAACAGTATACACGAGCATGGAGAGATGTAAATATGCATGGGTTTTATTAATGGCGATAATCGTGGCTCGCCGAAAACTTTTACGGTCGTAAAGATTGATTCGAGGGGGGGGGGGGGGGGGGGGGGGGATCGCACGGGACGTTTTTTTTATTTATTTATTTATATAAGCGCTCCAAGAGAATCTTG
>JASANN010000233.1:1712131-1842169 GCA_031762395.1 Calameuta pygmaea | reverse complement strand
CCCCCCCCCCCCCCCCCCCCCCCCCCCCCCCCCCCCCCCCCCCCCCCCCCCCCCCCCCCCCCCCCCCCCCCCAGCGCACGGGACGTTTTTTTTCTTTCTTTCTTTCTATCAGCGCTCCAAGAGAATCTTGTAACTTGGCTATGGCCGAAAGCTAAATTTTTTATCGCGATTAACATTCATTCGTGCGACTTGGCGTGCGTTAAGCGGAGCTGTCTGTATCGTGTTGGAGGTTATTGTAAAGAGAGTTTTTTGTCTTGCGATTATGTTATGTAAATCGTAGCTCATCACTTGCGTTTATAGTTGATTATCAAATGAATATTATTTCGACCCAGTATGAGTTATGATTTATGGGGTTTACCAATCTCACTTTTTTTTTTGTAAATATTTAATTTAAATAAATCCTATTGTAAAAATGGTATTATTTATACATCGTTCCGTTTGTCGTTTACTTTATCCATGAAAATACTATTCCCGATCATCGTGCTTTATTGTTTCATGTCTCTTCCATCCGTCATATACTCTCGTCCTTATCCAGGCTCACGCACTCACTCTTACCTGGACCTTATCAGTTCAATTTCAATCCTGCCGACACGATTCTCTTCCTCTCCGTATAATTTCCGATAATTTATGACGATTGCTCTTGGTCATGGTCGTTCATGTTTTCATCCCGCGAGGTCGACCAACAATGTGATAGCACTATCTCGAAGGCTCATTTACCCCATCCAAATAGCCGTCGCATCGTCCATATAACAATAGCCAGAGAAGATGGTCGTAGAAAAAAAAATTAAATGTCAAGGCATCAAAATAATATTTAAATGGCGCTCTTTAAATAATTTTTTCTCGTCCAATATCAGCCTTTTAATTTAATCGACGATTAAGAATTTCAAGATCGTTAAAAAATCGATAACATTCGTGATTTTTATATCGAATCAATTCTAGATTAAAGACCCGTAGTATCGATTGCTTATTACTATCGTTTAAGAGGAACCACTCAAATTTTACTATACACTCTACGTTATCACGTATTTGATATAATTTTGAAAAATTTACTTTCACATTTTTTTTTTATTTTTTTCCTCATTCAGCAGCACCTACGATCAAAGCGCTCGAGCCAGCACGGTGGGAGGTTTTAGGTGCCTGAACGAAATTTTTTTCCTCCCGTTCTTTACGCTCGGCGAAGTTTGACATCCGGCAACGTTATCGAGCCGTTGATAATATTTACAGGCTATGGAAAAGGAGAGCAAAAGGACCGGACAGAGGCAAAGCCATGCAATACGTAAGAGGTACTTTTGATTTTTGACCATCCATAAAGGTTTGTTTGCACTTTTACGATAAAATCGGTTAATTACGTTGTAATCTAATCTCACGGTAGGGAAGTCCGCGACACTTTATTTTTTTTAACTGTCTTTCCGATCGTCATCGATTCGATCTGACTGAGCGATTCGTAATCGTATATGATAAAGTCAAACAAGATTTGTTACTGTCGCTGGTCATTAACGATAAATCAGGCACTTGACTACGCTCGCTAATTAGTCCCAGTTCTTTTTTTTTTTAATTACCACCACCAAGCGTACATTACGTGGTACTAATTTTCTCCAAGGTCCTTATCACGAGTGAGACGTCAAGCAAAATAATCATATCACGCGGTCCATATTGATGTTTATTTACATCCCATCCATATAAAAAAAAATCCATGGATTCACATATAAATTCATCCCTGGTGACATGCTCGTGACGTATGACATTCTTATCGAGTCAACCTTATCAGACGTTATATACGTCCGCGTCGAGTATACTCTTCCTGGTAAGCAAATGTCAGGCATTATCTGTCCAAGCGATATCGTAAAGACATTCAGCGTTGTCGCCGGTTAAAATTTACGCTTCATCAGTATCAGCCTTGATACATATCCGACCGAATGGCCGTAACCAATGAAAACGTCTCTTTAAGCTATCCGTGTGGATTTATAGCAACGTCAAAAAAAAAATCTTCATCTAGAATCTTGTGTACGTCCACCTGCTAATCTACGTGGACTGGGTATAGATTTTTGTCGCGTTCGCAAAGTCTATATTTTATTATCCGATCGTCCCAGTCAGTGCATCTTCGCCATGGACGCTCTTTTTAGATCCGCACAGACGAAAATTTCATACACGCGAACGTACGAAGAATAATAATCGGCGCTCGCTCGCTTGTGAAATCGTATAACGTCAAATGTCACTTTTACATAGAAAGTTCGGCTCCCTTGACAAAATGTGTTTCTAGTTACGCCAGAAGATTTATCTTCGTTATAGAGAAATGACGAAGGTGCGGCGCCATTAAGAGACGTCTGCTACCGTGATACAGGGGTGATCATTTAATGCCGACAGATTAAACTCATCATTGATGAATGGCGAGACACTCGCTTGCCGCGTACATAGAAACGGAAACGTTAAAGCACAAGTGATATTAGTTTCAAGTGGAGCGCGTTACGTAATTTCCGGTATGCCCGAAGTCCCAAGGAAACGGAACTGAAAAGTATGACGTCTTAGAGTTACTACGTACCTTGGATCGATCCCGTAAAATTTCTTTTGAAATTTTTCACCCGTTATCGTCCACCCTAGTGCCGTTGCGAAATGTCAAAAATTTTTTCGCAATGTTCCGGATGAAATAATTTTTTCTCCATTCGTTTCCTTATTAACTTAACGTCTTAGTCCAGCGTTTATTAAGGCTCTAATAAACGTGCGCTGGATAAAACTTTATGACGGTTTTCAATTAAGATGTCGATTCGGCACTATTCGCATTTTATATCGTGACGTAATTCGCGTACGGGAAGAGTCGGTTCTTCAGGTCGACTTTTACAGGCTTATATATTATCGTCCTTTACAGAGTCTTCAGCTCGCTGTTAAGGTATATGAAAAAAAAAAGAAAATAAAAAAGATAATAAATTTTACCACCCGAGGACAAAGTCATTGTTCTTGATTTTTTTGAGGGGGGGAATCTAATTCTGTCTATGTTATTATTTACATGTGCTTTTCTTTTGTGTACTGTAGTATTAGGAGATTTTTGACGCGCGAAATTATCGCCTTGGGAGACGAACGTTGTACGTGCTAATGCGCAATATTACCAGACAGTGTAATAAAAAAGAACCAGATATAGGGAATTTCCTGCGAAACTTAACGAACGGTGCATGTCAAAGATTAAAGATAGAAAGTAACTATGGATACTTTAGTAAACATTCCAGGCTCCCTTTAAATCGTAATACGTTTATTAAATTCTCAACCTTTCGTATTAATACGTGACATTGATTCGTCGAGCTTGAGCCGAATAACAAGCGAATATCATGCAATCATATATTATAAGTACATACGTGTAACGCATATAGGGACATACGTGTAGAGACGTATACATATATATATATATAGAGACCACGATCGATCGCATATAATTCCTACCAACCGTCCATGCTGGCTTTATAATGACGTTGACCAAAATAATCATGGCGAATGAGAGCGACACTTGGGGACGATTGCGACAGTCGTCGGATCTGATTGTCGAAAAGTCTCGCGACAGTATGACAATACGAGATCGTTAGAGTCCCGAGGACTTTTACAACGTGTCGCCAGTCGTTCCCGTTTATCATGATAAAATTGATATATGCGTTAGAAAGATTTTGCGGAATTTTTTTTTTTAAATAGCGACTGTCTCGCCGACTCTTGACACTTGCAAATCGCTTGTCGCCCGAAATAGAAAATCTCTTATCGTTCGCTTAATTATTTGTCGTTAAGTGACGTCACGACGACCGGGAGAAATTTCGGAAGAAATTATGAGGCTCGTAGAAAGAGAATCGAATCTCGCGGAAAGTGTAGACGATAGATTATTGGATTATCGTTTAAAGACACTCGAGAGTGAAAATAATATTTTTGAAAGGATTCACCTACGGCAGTTCTGAAAATTCATCGTTTCACTTTGGTATCGTCGAGTACAGAATTTCATTGGGTTATTACGAACGAAATCGAAGATACGTTAAGCCAACAGCGTAAAGTGTCCCTCGGGGCGTCCCTGTGTCCTGATAAATCACCTTTAAAAAAAAAACAACCAATCAATTCTTTAAATTATTCTAGCATGTGATATGATCAAATAACGTCAAATACTCGGCACTCGGAATCCTTCGTTATCCTTCGTAATGAAATCCGATCGTACGTCACGTGTACGTATGTGTCACTTGGACTTTTAACGTTTGGCCAACGACTTTGAAGTAAGTCAGTGCACGACCGCAGGTTAACTGAACGTTAATATACATACGTTAATTGGTCGAATCCTTTTGCGATTACGTGGGATAAAAAAAATGTACTCGTGACGTCACTTCCGAGTGCAGAGTACGATGACGCAATAAATACTGTATATAACAGAGAAATACCTTACGTGTGCATTTTATAGAAAAAGTGTTCATCCCTCTTTGTTTCGCGTGAGAAGAAAAAAAAGATAGAAAAAAAAAAGAAAAAAAAATGTCATTCGGTAATAAAATCCGAAATTTCGCTGACAATTTAATTCTTGTCGCAGCGACTGGCGGACGCTCCCGCGAAACCTTGCAGATCCTATATACATAAATTACGTACGTGCGTATTAAATATACGCATTACATATGTATAGCGAGTACGTACAATTTAGCTTAGTACAAGGCAGTTCAAAAGATAAATGACGTTTGGTGCACACGAGGAATTTCTCGTTCGAATGCTCTCTCGAAATGTAGGTAACCCTCGTAACGTGTATACAGTACTTATACTTATTTCTATGTCCAGTCTTCGGCGTTCATTGGGGTAAATTGATTTTTGGCGGGAAAAAAAATTGATTGAGAGTGCGCGTATGAATAAAAAAAAAGAAAAGTGAAATAAATTACGTTAGAGAAATATTTTTTTGAAGTCAGAGCGGACGTTGAAGACTGCACGTGATTATCTGGATCTGTGGATTTTGGAAATAGGTCGAAATTACACGAGGAAAAAAAAAATATATATATATATATATCAGAGAAACGACGTAGATAATGAGAATAAGTACATAGAGATACGAGCTATACAGTGAGGATGACGAGAGTGGGTAAAAATGGGAGAGGGAACGAATGCGAAAGAGAGAGAGAGAGAAAGCGTCAGAGTGAAAGGTAAATAATCGAATTAAGAGTGGGGGGAAAAAAAAAAAAAAAATGTAAAATTAATTCCAGTAAGTAATAAATGGCTGTAAAGTTTATAGCTCTATGAGGAATTATTCTCTATTCTATAGAGAAAGAGTATGGACAAGTTTGCTTTCGAACATTGTCGGGCGATACACTTCCTATGTCTACAGTTTTTCACTATGACATTAAAAAAAAAAGAAATCTATATAAAGAGACATGGACCATTGATGCAGCAATACATACATATTATATATATGCTTACGGTGTATTAATCATAAGCTATAATTACGCGGAACATGGTAGTTCAATTTTTCATGTTTGGATTTTTTGTATTATATAAAAACTGGAAGCGTATAGCCTGGAAGTGGACGTTTGTGTTTAGCGTATAACGAGTACGTTTAGATGACGTGAAAATAGAGAAAAAGAAAGGGTTTTTGAATTTTTAGTGAGGTTAAGTATTGAAGAAAAAAAAAAAAAAAAATCCTGGAACATTATAATTCAGTGTCTTTGGTGTGAGTGTAGTGTTGGCGAATTATTGCAGACGGCACTTCGATTTTCATTAAGGGATCGAACGAGGGATACGAGGTTCTTTTTTTTTTGGAAATTACGAAATTTTTGGAAAAAACTAAATACGAGATAACGATAAGCTATCCCGTCTGCTATTCGGACGCGCTGCAGTTAACGGTGATAAATTTTTCGAACGTGTCTTGTCACGAGAAAAATATTTTTTGCTACTCCAAATCCCGGTGTTCGTTACTCGCGAAATTTGAGTGGGTTCGCGAAAAAAAAAAGAAAATTGTTTCGCAATTGGTTATTTTGACATGTGATATCGAAAGATCGCGAAATAAAAGTGGGAGTGCCGGTTGCTGGTTATATTCGATTTAGATAGCGATTTATTAGGCAAGAAACAACAACAAGAAAAACAATAACAGCATGCGAATAAAAAAGTGAAAAATGTGCTTGCTATATATTAGATAAAAATTCATATCTACATTAAAAAAAAAAAAAAAAAATTAATGCCAGTTTCACCAACGTATATTATTAAGTAAGGCGTCAGTTAAAATATTTTTCTAAGTAACTTCTATACGCATAATGAATTCGTTGATAGTAAAATTATCACGGACAGAAAATAATTTAAATGGCTGTTAAATAATGAATGTTGGTGGAACCGTTCAATCACGCATCGTTATCTGTAAAAGAAAAACCGTCTTTCCCTGTAAATCCAAAAATAAGACGATGAAGGTTATCTCGACCACGGCCTTCGGTTTTTCCTTTTTCTTTTCCCGCTGATTACGAAAATACGTATCGCACCTACAATTTTCATTCGGATATTACATTTCCGTTGGGTTTTCCGCGATTGATAAGAATCCCGTTGCGTTATATGTACGATACTGGTCACGTTATCTATCTTTCAATGGTGAGAAGGAAACGTCAATATTTACTCCTAGATCTAATCGAGCTTCGATCTGTCGATTAAGCTGTATTTGGTGGAAGTTTCAATTTCGAGAATACGTCGAAGAGTTAAAATTTTTTTATTAAATTCAACAAATATTCAAGGTCACCGAGGAATTATCATACGTGAGTCATTACTTTAGAAAAAAAAAAAGGGTTAAATGAAATAATATGGCCAAATGAGATTTAATCAATTCACAAATTATATGTAGAAGTTTCCGTATGAGATAATTAATGGTACATTGTCATTCAACTAATTAAGTGGTGTCGCGATAAGATAAAAGACCGAAAATGAAAAATATCATCAAGCTCGATTGAATTATCGTAATCGTAATCTTGATCTGAGGATCCTTATCGAAAAGAATAAACCGTTCGTGACCCGTGCACGGTGAGATAAAAAATCTCAACGAAATTATAAAATATAATGACGATTCTTACGGCAACGCGATCCGTAAATTTCGTAAATCATTATGCGATTTTGAATTTCCCGCTTATCAATCAATATCGAAAATGCGTACGAGACTCTGAAAAATTAATTCTATATACGTAAGTTAGAATTCAAAATTTTTTTAATTAAATCGTTATTTACAAATTCATAATCGACCACATACATTATATCGAGCAGCCTGAGATTTTGTTTCCATGAAAGAACAATTCAGCGATTTACAATTAGCGTATCTGACTAATTCTGTCGCCCGTAAACACGACTAACCGTGAAATTGGTCAGAACGAATCGACGAAAAATATTTTCGTCTATTCTTAGCATTTAATCAATACGGTTCTAGATTATTTGCGTTTAGTTTGTCGTTCAGAATGTTAATTATCATTAATATTTCAGTGGTTGGTAACACCCTGACCATTGACCTTTTTTAAGTCATTGTTTTCGTATCAGGCCTTTTTCCCTCTTTGGTATCATCATGACGTCAGAGACTCACCAGAGAGCTGTCTTGTCTTTCTTTCTTGTGCAAGATTCACGTGACACGTTATCGCGAATTATTTCGTAACAGGGATTCGCGATATTCGCGATATTCGCGGATGCTGCATATTTCACCAATTGAATTCAAAAATGGAGCAGAGCGTTTTTCCATCGATGGAAAATTACGCGGACAGATCGATCACGTTGATCTCGTTGTGTTTGTGCATTAAGTCTCACGTCACTTGTTGCTAGAAGATAAATATGGTGGATCGGGATCGGTGTAGCCGAGATTTGTATGAATCATCAATGCACGAGCAGTGCGGCTCGTTTGATGTTAAATTGATTTAAGGGGAGAGGATGAACAATGGAGAAAAACAAAAGGAATCGTATGACTTAAGAAAGAGTGGGTCAGTCGTATAGAGATATTTAGTCATGAATTAAGCTGTGACTAAGTTTGTCTGTGAATATAATCTTAATCATATGACAATGTGTTTTAGGCTATTTGTATTTAACATTTGATTATTTACGTAATCGTAGTACTTAAAACTGATTATACAATGCATATTCTAAATAAATTATTAAATAGTTATATCGTCTCGTTAAATTTCATAATGACCTTATGCGCCCAGGTGAAAGACGAATTATCAAAATTATCTGTAATTCTAATTACCGTTATCTATTCAGAAAATTGAATGCACGATAACCGTATATTACACCTAGTTCGACCAAATTATCGTGCTAAGAAGCAAGTATACTAGTACTAATTAGTTTGATATGACTGATGAATCGATTGATATACCGATATTTTTGGTTAATAATTATAAATCCAAAATTCGTATATAAAAAAATAATTTAATTATTGAAAATTACAATTCGAACATATTATTTTCAATGACGTTTCTTTTTCGTACTAATTACGACTACATTATAATCGCACTAATTAGCATAGCAATTTTAATTCCCTTACGAAGATAGACTTACCACCTATTTTTCTTATTCCACACAATTATCGTATTGCTTGTAGTCGATTTTACTAATTTCAGTCACCTTAAAAAATCAGCTATACTATAATCACATTAAAGATTAAATTAAGATGTACAAATAATTACACTAACTATATTGATATTTAGAATTTAATTATTTCATCAGTTTATTTATACATATCCACGAGTCGTATTCTCCTTAAAAAGAAAATTTCAATAAAAACCCAACAAATCCCTATACCCGGTACACAAACTAATTATTATTTCGTCATTAAGATTTTTCTTCGGTCCACCAACAAGAATTCAACGTCTGATTGCCTTTTAATATTCCAATTATTTCTTACGACCTTCACTTTCGCTCAAGGTAAGTGCATTATTTTCTCAGACACAGTGCCGCGTTACTTTAAAGACAAAAAAAAATTAAATTACATTCGAAACTCTGTCGCATCTCATGGCAATTATAAACCAGTAAAGTACTCGGAGTCTAAAGCCTAGTTCACATTCCAAGTTACGTCTTGATCCACCGGCATCGAGGTACAAGTATACGGTACCTCCTACATAAGCTAATTCTTCAATTAAGCTACTTCCTCCGGCGAGGCCGCGAAGGCCAATAATTACTGCGCATACTACTAGTCTCTTGGGCTTAGCTGCTCAACTTGCCAACTATCAACCCAGCTCCGAGCTTTAGCTAGTTCATTGGTCGAGTTCAGTCGCATTTCAGAACGATGTAGCATGCGATATCAAAGTCCATGAAAATTCCGCTTTAATCCAGACACACTCAATTAGTATAATGTAGCCATACCAGATACGATTGCCAACGTTAATTTTAATGGACATAAAATTGCATATACTTACGTACGCATGGACGATAGGTAGACGTATGTATACGTTAACGTTCGAAGACGCCAAATCATTTCTGGCCTCTAGATCGCTGGAAACATTGTCGAACGACACCTTCGTTCCTGTATCCCTGATACCCTTACGTAACTACATAACGATACGTGCACGTAATTATGTAACGTCGATGACGCATTTCAAACCGCCGACGTCGGATCGATGCTGCATTATGGCCCGTTCGTAATTCGATTCTATAGGCACCAGTACGTGGGCACGAGGACATTGTGCCAAGTTCGGACGTTTCGCGTTAAGCTTGTCTCCATGTATAATACGTACTAGGTATAGACAAAAATACCTGACGAAATACAAAATTTTTTTTCTCATCTACTTTTTGTTTAGTGCGTTCGTAAATTGCACACGCGTAAGACGTGTCTCTGTATGCTGAATACCGAAAGCCGTTACTATGTCGATTGATTGTAATTTGATTGCGTCCCCATTCACATGGGTAACGTGGGTTATAATTTGAACCACCTTAATGGTATTTAGGTTGGTACTTTAACGGGGGGGATTGCTCGCGGTTATTCGTATTTAGCGGTGGGCTAAAGATTAGTCTCGTGGGATAAGGATTAGTCGTGATTTCCTAGTCTCGATCAACGTTTCTGATCGAGTGTCTGAATATTATCGCGATATCTCGGAAATCTGATGCACTCGACTGCACCGACTACCAGGCTGATTTTTATTCGATTAGGCACCGGGGGATATTGAATTTATCCCAATTCAAAGCTGCAGCGTAACAGGCCTACAGCTTCTCGTTACATATGTATGACATTCGGAAGTCGAGATGTAACATATAACTTGTGCATCCATACCGGTGCAAGGTCTCGGTTGACTGCTGAAAGTGAAGCAAGCTGTAAGGTTTCATGCTTATTGGAAAACGAGTAGAAACTTTTCTTTGGCGAATTATAAAAATAATTATCGACGATCTCCCTCAATTGATTAATTAACGCCTTTCCAGGAATCTCTCCATTTTAATTCCCCTATCGAGTATCACTGATTGCCAGAAAATTTAAATATAATAAAAGATACCGAAGTGACCTGTGATCGGACAAATTAATTATTTTAATCGAGTATCGTATTTTAATTCGATACGAGGGTTAATTTCGAGGACCCGCGGTTATCGTTGACAGCCATAAGAAATTCCTCAAACATTAGTCACAAGGCTCTGTAGTGAAATTCCCCATAAAGAAGCTAGAAACGTGATGCAGGTTAGCCATGGATGACCGTGTAAGAAAAATACATAGGACGTTAAACGGGGTACAAATTGGAAGGGAAGTCGTTGTCCGCAAGATACAGGATGGATAACGTAGTGCAGGTTACTCGGATGGGTCAATATTAATGCCGCCCGTGGGCGTTTTGTTTTATCACTACGTGACGTTAGAGGAACGCCAATGACGTCACTGGATTCACTCAGCCGATGGACGAGGCACCGAGGCGATAAATGTATTTATCAAGTACGGCAAGAGGGCCTTTTGCCATGGACGGTAGAACGACGCTCTCTCCTGTCATTTATTCGCTTCGAAGATCGGCGCATTCTTTTATCGTCGCGACGTCAAGCGAAAGCGTCGTTCTCGCTGCTCCTGTCGTCGCTGCTTTATTTTCCTGCGCCTACGCCACTGCGCACGGCGTGTCGGACGATGCCGGTTACGGCCTATCGCTTTATGACATCTTTACACCAGGTACCATTACTGCGATTCGACGTAGACGCTTCATGAGGATAATGGCACTCGTATTGTGGATCTTTACGAGAAGCGTCGGCATCTCTGTGTCTTTATTTAGTTATCGAAGCGGCCGGTGGGGGGAGTTTGCAAAGTTACCGACGACGTCAGCAGCGCTGATGAGAACGACGAAAGGTATAGGAAACGTCGGAAATAGATCGAGAGCTTCTACAGTGTCTACAGTCAATGACTATTGTAGACACAGTTACAAATTAGGATGGACAGTCGCCTCTATAGTTTGTACAATTATTTAATCTACGTACGTAGCCAAAGTCTTGAAGTTTGAGCATAGTCGAAATCTTCATAGAAACATACTCGAGCAACTACAGCTGACGATTTGACGTTGCGCTATTTATATCTGTGACTGTGTTCACTCCATTCATTGGTACCTCCTAACCGGTGAACAGCTAAACTACATGAGAACTGGACGAAGCCCATCTTTGTCGCTTCTGACGTCATCGTTCAAACGTGGCTGGCCTCTTTCGCGTTACAAATAAACAGTTGCAGCGACGGATATTTATAATACGCCAGTTGGCTATAACGGATAATGTAACTTGTGGGAGTTCGGGCAATCATATTCTTTCGTCTTATTGTAATTTACGTTATATATATATTTTTTTTCTTTATACTTTTTATTTTTATTTAATTATTTCTTTTTTTTTTTTTTAAATACGATACCTTGTTATTTATTTATCGAAGACTCGAAAGGATCTTACGATGCTAAATTTTGAAAAATTTAATCTTCTCTATGAGTTGGATTTGGTTTTGCGTGTTATGGGAATTTGCACCGTGGGAACTTCGAATTGCAAACGTTAACTGGCTTCGTTCACCAGGGATACGTTAAAGCGTGTTAAAGTTTCGAGAATGACGTCGTCTGGGAAATGGCAACGAGGCTCGTTAACGTACGTTAACGGGATTGCGGTTGGTGGATGCTGGGAATACGTATCTAGCTACGGCGTCTGTCAGTGTCGATGTACTCACTTCTCCTGAAAGAGAGACACTGCCAGAGCGAGAGGATTTTAGCGAGGATCATGAATCCGCGCCACTGGTGTTAGAATCTTGGAAGCTTAAAGACTCGGTCTCATAAAAGAGTCTGAGGTGGGACGAACGTGATGAATTAAATAAGGCAAAGTTTATTCACCCATATTAATCCCATTGACGCGGAGATAAAGAATCTTTTCTTTATCTCATTCTGGACTTATGTCTCAAAGGCCGAGCGTCGGACAGAGACACAAACTAAAAATTTGATAATGCTCTTTCAGTGTATTATATGGATGAAAAACAAAAGTCAAAATCAAAACGGAAGGCAATGATTTGAAAATTCGATTTATTACTCGGGACATATTTGTTTCGAGCGCTATGGATTATCGTATCTGGATCGTTAGATCTTTGTATACATGTAATGAATTATTAGCGGAGAAGTAAAAGCTCGAAGGTGCTTAAAGATAAGAAATACGGTTTAAGTTCTTTGAGCAGTTCGATTTTTGTACTTTTATTGGATACGAAGTTATGTTCGTCGGTTGAACTTTTTCGTGGATCTTCTCACTTATTGGATTCAGCGAATGGAATGTCTTATGCATTCGTGGGGGATCACGATAAGGGGTATAAGAAACGTTAGTGGAGAAACGTGGATCTATTGGGAGGAGTGCGAATGAGAGCGAGAGAGAGGAGAGCGAATGTAAGGGCATTTCAGGCAGCCGTTTAAGTTCCAAGTGGCTTGGGTTCCCGGGCTTGGGAGATCAATACCGCCAAAACCATCCCTGGTCCTCAGTCTTTCCTACCCCTATCGTAAATATAGGTTATAAACTCTCCGTTTCGATGTCTATCCAAATAAATTGATGTCGAACATTCTTTCGATCACTCGTCTTGGTGTTTCGTTATAAAAAGAAGTTTCAGTGAATTTTTTATGATCCTCGTCTTAAATTCTTATGAAGATTATACAGAGTAGCGATTAGAACTTTTATCGAGAGATAAAAATAAATAAAAGGAATCTGTGGGAAATCCTTACGCGATAAGAGTGCACGAACTTGGTTCCCATAATTGGGGTTGAAAAAAAATGTTTTTTGCAAATTTTTTAATAAATTTGAAAATAAGTAAAATTGAAATGAGATTTATTATTTTAATTGAAAGATAACAAGTTTAGGGTTTCTTGACTTATCTCCGTGCTCTGTGTACAGTTTTGATCATTTAATTCTAACTTCTTGGGAAACATTATGAAATATTTTTGTTCTGGACTTTAGGGAAATTTTGAAAAAATTTTACGAGACCAAACATAAATTTGAAGTAGCCGTTACTCGGCGGGATAAACGGCGGGTTACTTGATTTTCAAATAGCTCATATTGCCCTAAAAATAGATATTTTGAAATTCAAATAGTCATTCGCCCTATTGGAATCTATTATTGAATTATTGATTTCTTAAACGTAACTTCTTTCAAATAGAACTTCAGTCCCTTTACTGATACCGGTGACTTATCAGTTCCAGCTGACTGGTATATTGAGTATCCACTTAATTGTTCAAGAGATCGAATTTTATCGATTTTTCCTGATATGCCTTGATAACCCATAGCGAAAAAAAAATATCAAAGAAAATAATATCCATTATACGTAAATTACTCGAATCACAGTTGATAACCCAAAACACTTAAAAGTTATCAAAAGCTATTATCGAACGATTCCACATGAATTACGATCACCAATATCATTTAGATCGATAGAATATCGATGATCGACTCATTGATAAAAATAGAGTAAAATCATACAAAAATACCCAGAAACCACCACTTTTAGCGATATTCGTAGCCTCGAAGCTTCGCCAGACGAGCAGCCAGCTGAACTTTTGTATTATTCAATAATTCACAAAGATTCTCTGCAGTCTGATACTGGAAAAGCCAAGCATAGTTATAGACGAAATTAGAAATTTTTTTTATTATAAAAAACTCCTTTCCTTAACTTCATACAAAAGTCATTGTTATTGTTTTTCCAGTATTCAGTCCTTCGCCATTATATTAAGTTTAACATTGAATATCGTCGAAAGTTAAAATCAGACTGCGCAGTAGTTCAGTAAATTATCGATTATCGACACGATCGGATCTTCGTTTCAGTAAATCATTGTTATACACAGTGATTAAGTCCTATGCATATACAGGAACCAGATAATTTCGTCATCATTAACCATCTATCAGGCACTTCCAAGAATGACTTTTCTACCGGGTGTTAATTTTAAGGATTGCATAACAGTGCAAATCACGTAAAGTAAAAACTAGACTATCCTATTCTCCCTCTTTAAATCCACATCCAAGTCCTAAATCATTCCTGAGCTGAGTCCCTTTGCATTCTCGAGCAAGATCATTTCTGAGACACCTTATCAGGAGTTCAGCCTCAGTGATTGCATAGCCGAGCCGCGACCCATGTCACGCAAAATTTGACTCTCATAATCTATCGTAGAATCTTTATCTGGACACTGACAGTATCTGGGTCGAATAACTCTCTAAGGTTCCATCGAGCTAGTTAATCCTTTACAAAGACACCCAAGCGATTTCTCCTTTACAAAATCAGTTCAAAATCCCGACCCAGTCTGTACCGATTGGTAGATTTATTAAAATTTATTTTAGCAAGGTCCATTGATCTCAGTTCAATTTTAATCTTCGATCAGGTTGTCATCTTCTCGGATACTTGAATATATTTTTATCCACCCACTATCAGCATCCAGAGCTTCTCTGATTCACTCTCTGTAAGGAGTAGTAATGTTTCTTGGAACCAATCAAATCCAGACCCACCTCGTTCTCTCCGATTTACGTACTGAATCAAAAAGAGCCCCGATGCTTCGGTATTCGCTGAATCAGTACGCTCCCCCCCCCCCACCCCCTTTTCTATAATTCAAAGTAAAATTCAAAATCTTACAAAGTCAAAGAACGTACCGCATAAAATATTTCGTGGAGCAAGAAATACCCAGAGAGCAGAGTGGGCGACCACAAAGGCTATCGTAGCCATGATACGTTCCATATATACGTACCACGTAGATATGTAAAGTGTATCCCTTCGCATACAGGAGCAACCGCACCCTTTGTGCTAAAATTAGAAGTGACGATAACGTATATCTCTATATAGATATACTGTATATATATATATATACATACATATTGTATACAAAGAATAGAACCTTGCAGCTTTTATCGTAGAGCGTTTGAAAACGAAGTAGCAACATTCCTAATTAGAATCAGTAAACTGAATAAAGTACATAAGGAATATCACAGATTTATCTAAGAACCTTGCGGATGCTGTGGAATTACATAACGCGGAACCTTTGAGAAATGCGATAAATTTTTACAAGATGAATTAATAGATTCGATATAAATAACGTATGTTGATTCTTCGTCACTGTCGAAGCCTTCAAGATCATCATAGTCCGTTTGCGCAATAAGACGCATTTTTTTTCTTTTTTTTTCTCAAGACGAAATCGTGCAGAGGTACGGGAAAAATAATAATTTGAGGAAAATGCATTAAGTCAAAGAACAAAGGAAGAGAGAATCGTACGAAAAGCATCTTGGCTCCTGCTTTCCGTATACCTATACGTTGTCTTTGTCAATGATAAGCTTGGTACGACATTATGTAAACTCGATGCCTGAAGTTTTGTCTGTACCGTAATCGGTGCGGTATACGTTAGCTGGGTTACTTACGTAAGTCCGTATGCGATACGTAGTTATGGCAGAGGGCGTTATATGCTATGTTTACTATTTGGCCCAGAAATCTCATTAGTAATGGCAGGAAAATACACGATGCGTTAACAGTATATATTTTCGCTTAACCTAGCATATAGGCTATGACCGCGAACGATACCGTAGGCTAATTATCCCAGATATGCACTTCGTACTGAAGGACTTACGTAACTGCGATAAAATTGATAAATTAAGGCGCGCGAAAAAATTACGCGAAAAAAATGTCAATTTCTTGTTCACGTTATTTATTAATGCATCGACGAGACTGTGTAAAATTTTTAAAAAAAAAAAGGTATCTCGTGTGAGATTTGGCAGAATTTTTTCTCTCGTTTTTTTTTTTTTCAGATCATTTATTTCCCAACCTTCTTACGACGAAACCCCGAAGAGACTCTCGGGACGACCGCAATCTCACAGGGCACATCGAGGCAGCCATGCTATTCGGCTGGATATCAATTTCTCTAGATTCCTTCGATAGAAACACGTTGTCGGACCCTCAGGTGGAATCTCGCGCAGTCGATCAGGATGCCGGCTATTTTGACGTAAAGTTTAAGGGAGAAATTTCAGGGCGTGAAATCGATTCGCGGGTACAACGACAACAGCAGAAAAGGACTTGCCAGGCGGATAATTGAGTTTGAGAATTTCCACTGGGGGTGATATCTTATCAGTTGGTATCTCTATGACTACGTTCGTCATGACTTAGGCTGTCAATAGAACACATTGTTGATGAGTGAAAAAGGCAAATTACGGGTGACAGGTTTAGCTGGCTGTTTCCCATGTAACGACAAGAAGTGATTCGAGGAAAAGAAGAAATTTCTGCTGCCGTAAAATCCCAGTGTAAAAAGATGTGACGAGGAGAAGGGCTATTGAGTAATCGGGAATGAATAGTTTTGGGTTGGGTTGTACGTCCCACATAGAAATGCCAGTCTATACGAAAGAGGTTTCTATCTACCTGTTTAACGAGCCGTCTGACTGGTGCTGCCTACGTTAAGGTCATTCGCAAGGTTGTCGAACGAGGAGTCAGCCGGAATGGCATTGCCATAACTTATTAACTTCGCCAATTATGGATCGTTTCCGTACTCTGTCAATGGCCCTGTTCTCTCTGGGAACTCCTGCCGAATATAACGTGACTATGGAAGCGCCGTGGCTCGAGAAATTTGAGGCAGTCGTGAATTATGGTTGGGATTAAATACAAGTACGAGTGCATAGCTGTTTCGTAAGGATCACGTGAAAAATCGTGATGTAAATTTATACTTCGAGCTTGGCTGAATTTTTCTACTTTTGTTACGTAATTATTATTTTACATAGGGTCCATACCATCTTTATTTCAGGTTAATTCATCGGCTATAGTCGTTCGGATGCTTTTTCGCCTTTGAGAAATTCTGATCTCGAGACAGCTGTTGCTATTGTCTGTTTATCTGATTTTCTTAGGCGGTTCGAAATATCGTGGAGGATTTCTTTTTTAACGTGCCCGCAACGCAAATAACCGTCTTTTCCACTTTGTCCTTCGTGCCAGCAACATATTCGAGACTGACGCTCGTATAATAAATAGAAGGCGCATACCTGGCGTAGCGTTGTCGCATTAATCGATATAACATATAGACAGATGCGTATAGACAGGGCATGGTGAGAGAGAGAGAGAGAGAGAGAGAGAGAGAGATAGTGACATTCAGATCGAAGGAACGAGAGAGCGAGAGAGAGAGAAAATAATGACAAGACATTTTCCTTTCTTAGCCCTAACGGTCCTTGGATTATTGGGGAGACAAGCTGACGTTCGCGGACAGAGATTGAGGGTGAAAGCGACCGAGTAAAAGATAAGAGGGGGTGAAGGGGAAAGGGCTGAGAGAGAAAGCGTCTGGATAGAAAGCAAAGAAGGGCTGCTTGAGAATGTCAGAACGGAGTGAGAGAGACGGAGACATCTGGTTGAGGGTGAGTGAGAACGAGAGGAGAACAGCCAGTGTAAGATAAGAAGGGATGGATGCTGTTCTCGAAATTTCATCCGACCAAAATCGTTACGTATTTCGTCTTCTGTTTATTTTTCCCTTTCGCAGCTAATATTGCGTTCCTGTGGTTATCGGAGATTCTTTTATCTCTTTTCTTTATCTTCTTTTGACTTTTCTTCGTTTCTCTTTTATCTATCACCTTGAATACTCGGGATATGAATTTCGCGACAGTCAGGCACTGTCGCGAGAGCCGTTCGAATTGCGAATTTTCGACTATTCGAATAACGTTCAACCGAATCGGTAAATATTTACTTTGCAGGGTGATAAATTTTTTGACGAGTTCGTGCCGAGATTGATTTATTGAACTAGCACCGAATTAGACGATTGGTTTTTTTTTCTCTTATTTGCCGTCTCCTTTTGCTTCTGTCATCGCTATTTTTTTTAACCTCTGACTTCTTAACGCTCTGCTACGCGATCCGTTGATTCTCTTAACCTACGTCTTTTTGGAATCGACCGAAATACAGTCGTCCTAGTAAATCGTAATAATATTTACAGTAAATTCTTCCGAAAGAATTTAATACAGCGCGGACCACTTTATCGAGCTATTCGATGTATTGATATTGGTATTGGCTTTATGGATCTATGGAATTTTCCTATATCGATTATACACGTGTTAATGGGATTCGACATTGAGAAACGAATTGTGAAAGTTTTCTGTTGTTTTTGTAACGATCGTAACGATATGTATTGTCTGTAATCTTGTTTTCGAACGATCGACCGAACGCGATATGAAAAATTGATTGGCGGGAATTTTGAAATGCAAACATCACGCTCTAAGAGCTCGAAACCGAAAAAAAACGTTATATCCAAATTTAATCACCTAACCGATTCCATTTTTATCCATTAATTAGCGTTCTTAATAAACCAGCGATTGATATACGAGATTTGCTATTTAACGCGTCGGCCCACGCTAAGTATGCGGCATTAAATTGCTAACTGTGCAATTAAGTGAAAGGATTCTCTTATACGCGTTGTACATATGTATAAGATACGACGCGATGCTTGAATTTACAAATGACAAAGCGTTGCGAATTTTTGTCATATATTTAACGCCTATGCTAATGACTCGTGTCTACAGCATTCCTTGTCTAGGATCAATGAGGACATCGATATCGATATTATACGGCAAGAAAGTACATCGATCTCCTCGATGATTTATTCGCGGCATGAAAATCGGCCTTGAAAAATTCTAATGACATTTCAGTTATAGAAAAAAAGTCAAATTTTGACTTAGAAATAATTTTGTCTATTTAATTTTTTTTTAAGCATTTATAAAAACAATCCTATCTATTTCCAAGCACAGTTATAAATAACACGAATAAATCGAAATACGAAAATTATTTATTAATGGCATCTTGCGAATCTGCTACGTAGATCTTTGTATGTACAGTAAGAAAATAACTCGTTTCTTATTTGTACTATAGTCTCAAGCGTTTACTCAACAAGTACAATACCAGACAAGCATGATGACATCGTTCTATAAGTATTATGTCATGCGAATGAAATTCCGGACGTTTAATCAGTTCAATGAAAAATTCTATATAAATTGCAACTTTCGACGGTGTAATTGTGGATATCGATTATAGATTGATAAGAATAAATTTGGCTGACGGTAAATTATCACGAAGGATTTTTCACTTGCTGGGTCACGATTCGCTTGACCTTGACCACCGACGTTGGTTTATAAATAAGAAAAAAAACCATTTAAGGTGCATTAATAAGTTTTGTTAAGCAGCGTCCCCACGTGTACGTCTTTGTCCTTTTTCTTTGTGTATAATAATAATACTCTGAATCTGTATGTCGCACGTGCGTTCGACGTATCGTAGCGATGAATATTAGACCTAACCTTTCTTCGTAATGCCTAGGTAAACAGCTGAATGTTTGTGTGGTGGAACCCTTATTCATTTCTAAGGTCTTCGACGTGCCTCGTTCAGCTTGCGTTAGCGTCAGATCAATAAGTACAAACAGTTGAAATTTCAACGTCGCAAAATATAATGTTTTCTGTCCGAAAACTCTGCTCATATCGCATTCAGAAGTTTCGAGAGGAGCAGCGGTGAAGAAGCTTTTCGAGAAATCCACATTCGACTCGTGCGCCGTTTTTGCATTTCATGTTTAACCTATAAATTAACAGAAATAATAAAAGCTATTTATCGGTAGTCGATCGATGGTATTACTAGTGGCTGATACGATAAAATAATTGAGAATTAGACTTTGAGTAACACGCGAAATTGTAAAACGCTTAAACATCTTTGTATCGATGTGAAAATTTAGATTTTTACATTCTTAAAAAATTTTCCCTTACTCCAAAGCACTTTATCCCATTTGGATTATACATTGATTACGCTATCGCCATTTGCTTACTGACGATAAACGTGTCACCGTTTTTTTTAACGAACGTATCACTTAATGGCTTTCATAGGGGCTTTAGGTATAAACCGATCGTATCCAGAAAGGGTGATTTAACTTTGAATTGTACATTGACGAATGTTTTTACTTGTGATTGGGTCGTTTTGATAACCAATTGTCACACGTGACAGATACTTATTGATCAATAAGGTTGATTTATACATATGTACTTCTGTATCGGGCGAATGGAATTTTAAATATTTCAAAAGTTTTCATTATGGCCGCTGAACCAGTTTACCTTCTTAGCTGGAATAGTTAAGAATCCACTGTTTACCGGTTATCAGCGACTGAGCAATTGTAAAGGTTCTGTTTCATGACCAAGTGTGGAATGTGAGACCAGCCGCGACATCTGTAGGGAAAAATGTCTAAACTGTAGCAAACGTACAGGACTAATTTTCATTAATCAACGTGCATTAACCCAGTACACTTACTGAATCCTATCCTGGAGTCAGCGATAGCCAGTAACTGGAGCGAATACTCGGTGAACTTTCATGTCGACCGTCAACAGTTACCGACTGCCGTATAAGAAAAATTGCTATCCTAATATCGTTACGTTTCAATAAATTAAATGATAGTTCAATACGCGTTGTGCAGTAACGACATCGATTAAGTTTATTTGAAAGATTCTTTGAAATATATATATATATATACACACGTGTATTAAAAGTTAGAGTGCTGCCATCTTTGAGTGGAGAGCCGTACCTTCTACTCAAACAACTAACGTTGCAGTATTCGTCTTCGGACGAATAAACTGCCGCTGGCAAACGAATAAATTGCACTAATAAAGTTCAAAGTAGCTTTTGCTTATTCAATAAAGTTCTTTCGCGTAAATCAATGCATCTTTGAGATTCCATTCGGTGTCGATCCAACGTCCATCCGAGGACTTTGGTGGTTCTTGAAATAAATCCCGTGGGCGTCAGGGCGGCAGGTACTCCGAGGATAATTACTCCGTAACAAGAATAGGACGGACCTCCGGGCACAAAGTCATTTGCCAATATTTTGATCTCGGGATCTCGCTTGGTCGTTCTCAAAATAACCAAGTCGACAACGCAATATGTCTGCACGTGTCGCGAAGATGTCGACTATCGTGAAAAGAGAAAGAGAGAGTATAAGTGGACGAGAAGGAGAATAAAGAGAAAATAGAAAGAGGTATGGTAAGAAGCTTTAAGAAATCAACGAAGGTGACGACAATGAAAATTCTTAAGGACAATGGAAAACGGTGATTTGGGACAAATGAATCGTTACGAATATACACTTTGTTTTTTTTTTTTTTTATTATTAACCGGTAATATTATTAATATGTTTCTGTATTTCATATGCGTAATTACATGGGAATTACATTGTTTATATTAAGCCTATCAGATTCCCTCGTTACAATCGGTACTTCCTTACTGTTAGCAATTAGCTGTAATATCGTTTCATTTGCAAACATCTGTCGCGTTATGGTGCGCTTATATTTTTATGGAATTTATGTAAATTCACACACGAGGTTATTCGTACGCGAAAGTTATCGTGTTTGATAGGCAATTTGTTTGTCGTGTCAATATCAGCGAATTGGTCACCGTAATAGCGCTCGTATGTGTAATTACCGTTCGATGTAATTGCACGACCAAATGAATTTTCTCGCTACGTAAAGTTATGCGTGTCTAAAGAATTTTACGATATTTTACGTTCCCGCGGGTGTTATCGAATATTAATAATTTTCATGAAGTTCATCGAGAAATCTACTTTGTCACTGTCTTATCGTATCTTTACATAGTCGATTCTCTTGGCCGTGCAATAAAAAGGCGTGTCTTTTATTCCTCTTGTATATTTCACGAATAAAATAATTTCCACGTATAAAACAGTCAATCGCTATAGACTCTTGGGCGGGATACGATTTTATCGTGATGAATAATCGATAAGACGATAGTTTGAAAATTTTAAGGAAAGTCAACCGATGGAGAGTCTGTACGTTGAAATTGCAATTGTTCCCAATTCAAGGGGATCAATAACATTTGCACTCTTAACAATGATCCTTTAAAATTAATAGTGAAAAGTTTGAGCGAGGCTGATAATAGTCCATTCGTCGAACTAAGAAAGGAAACAATGTCGTCATCCCGACAACGCGATTCTACGCGTCCTTTTCTTTGTTGCCTTTTACCAAGAGACTCAAGCAATACCTTGCTTGTTTTTTTTTTTTAGTAATTGAGCATAATAACGACGTACGCGTGATTCGCTGTGCGCTCACAATCAAAGCACTTCTCAGGTATATTCTTTATATGTATTTCCACAGAAACGAGTTCAATGCACAAATTACTGGATTCGAGTACAAAAGGATCGAGTACGCGGTAAAAAAAAAGAAAGCAAAAAAGAAAAAGACAAAGAAATGAAAAACGAAGGAACATTTCGTGCTTGTGACTGCATTGCGCAATTCGATCGAGCATTTCCTTTATTTTCATATCAGTCTCGCATTCTAACCTCAAAATTCCACAGGCGTCTACGGCGTCCTAATCTTTTCGGCGTGTAGACTATGCTGGGTGTGACGTCACTTTTTCATATTCCTTAAATTCCTTAGAAAATCCAGACCTTGACGTATCGCCCATTCAGGAGGATTTTTATCGAACGTGAAAATACAAAATGCTCGATCGATTCGCCCTTAGAGATAATAAATCTGCGCAGATCTATATATGTCGGTATGGATCGTACACGGATTTTTCTTTTTTTTTTTTTTCATTAATTGTTAGTTTATTTTTTTTTTATAGATAAAGACGTGCACTCCGGCGAGAGTTAGGTTAGGTTTAAGGTGATACTTAGGCCCTACTATAGTACCTAGATGCAGCATTATCGTAAACACCTCGATAGAAACGAACCTTTCGGATTTAACTGAACGTTCAGTCAATTCAGTTGCCGGATCGTCGTTCGATTAATTTTCAAAGAGACGCTACAAATTTTCTCAAAGGTATTAATACGCTAGAGACTAGAGAAAGAGTTGGATACAGAGACTTTAGTTTCGTAGAATCTACAACGATTAATCTCCGGCTTTCCTCGAGCTTTGCGTGTCTTATTTTTCTTCTATTCTTCTCCGTGCGTTATCTTATCTTTTTTTTTTCGATCTCTTTTTTTCTTTTCTTTTTTTTTGGAACATTTTTCCATTCGCGTACACTGCTTTGCACGTGGATCCTAATCTACTTATTGGCACTATCGATAAATGTCATTTTGATTTTGTATAACGGTAGAATTAATATGTGCGAAGAATAGAATTTTTTTGGAAATACTTCACGCAAAACTTGAGAAATTTCTTGCCGGATCGCTACAGCTAGGCTTTCTATGATAGACAGTGTGTTTAAGATTTGGAACGAACATTATGATAGGTGAGTTAAGGTTTAATAATGCGAAAGCGCCTCGCTTGGTGGCAAAGGAGAATCAGGAATGTACGTAGGATACATTATCTTTCGTAATTTACAAATGAAATTGTCGCTGCTTATTTACAATACAAAAAGGCGGTATTTACATCTTATCAAAATTGCAATCCCCGGAGTCCGTTAATTTAAATGACTCGTGGTCGGTCAAATAAGAAGAAATGCAACGCGAAGATTTAGTCAAGAGAAACGGAGGTAAGAATACTAGCGGTGTTCGGTTCGAACAGAACATTTTAATTGCTATGCTATGTCAGCCTATTATAATATCTTGTTACACTATTTAACATTAATAAATACATTTAACATATCTCGTCTTATGTATATACAAATGGTAGGTGGTACCGTTTAAAAAATAATACCAATAATAATGATCCTCTAATCAGCATCTTCTTTTCGGTTTGATCGTTAGTCGACGATTTCTTTTTCTTTTTTTTTTTGCTAGCGTTATAACTTCGAATACATTGATATTTCATTTGTTCAATTTAACAGCAGCGACGCAAGGAGTGTTTTTCTTTTCTTTTTCTTTTTTTTTCTCTTTCTATAATAACGATCTTTTAATTCCCAATTGAATCGCGCTGTACTGTCGAATGTATGGCACGGGAGAGGAGTCAAATTTTTTCTTTTATTTTGCGTACGATCTTTTTACCATTGCTTTGTATTAAATTTTTGTTATTCCTTTTCTTTTTTTTTTATTTCTCTCTCTTTATTCGCGTTATTATAAATTCACACCTCACCGATTCTTATTTACGTCACGTAGAAATTGCGCGTTGCCATCGGCAGGCCACTCATTCTAGCATTATGCTTAGGTAACGTTAATTTATCTTTAAGTCTCTAAACTCGTATGAAAAATTACGCAGTAATATTGTTTTATTATTTTATCAGTTTTTTTCATTTAAAATCTTACAGATTATTTATATAGGTCACGTAAATTTTACGTAAAAATACAAAAGTGATTATCATAATTTCCCGTGTTAATTGTTCGAACGTTCAATTAATAATACAATTGTTATGTACTTTACAACGGTACGTCATGAGATTAAGAATTTTTGTTTCTCTCGGTATTCAATAGAAAGTTTTTCAATTTTTCTCTACTTTCTCTCTTAGCACTATAGGCGATCGTTTGCTGTACGTTGAGTTAACGAGTGAGACTTGGGAAAAGATATTTTTGGTTTTTTTTTCTTGCTTTGATCGTAAATTACATACGCTGCGTGAATGTTATTGTTATAATTTGAAGTTAAGCCATTGTCTTAATAGCTGATTATGGGAGAATATTTTTTGGAACAAATCTCTCTTAATATCATGACTTACTGATTTACGGCAGAAAAAGTTTCTGGGAGTTTTCTGTCAGGGATTATTTTTGTAGGGCTTTGTCAGTAATCGGTAAAAAAAATTAATTATTTTTTCGAGACTCTTCGGTGATTTTGGTGGAAATGCAAAAAAGGATGAAGTTATTTTTGACTTTTCCTGACCGTCGAATAACGACGATCAAAAAGAATGTATTGTTTTATATACTTAGTGCCTTACTTAGTGTTCGCCTTGTATTTGTTACAACGTTATAAAATAATAAGTTCAAAATGTTTTTCTTTTTTTTTTGAAAAAAAAAAAAGAACACGACTCTGACAAATTTCTTCTAGAAACAATTGCTGCCAACCGCGTGAGGATGAAACGAGTCTAGCGCAAAATATATACTTTATCAATGATTTCTTATCCGACGCCGTCGTGGCGGGACGCCCGCGACGCCAGCGTCGGGTACTCTTGTGTACAGGTTGTAGAATAAAAGTTTTCGTAAAGAATACAGTAAATTTGTTGGATAAAATTTGTGTAAACTTCGAATACAAATTATAAAGAGTGTACAGATGCCTGGCATCGAGCGCAAGATCAATCCTTACAACAACGCCTTTTTTTTTTCAAATTTGAGAAAAGCCAAAATCGCGTTCGATCGCTTTGATGAAAATCGATCTACGCGTAGGTAGCATCGAGCTGTATTGACAAATTGAAGAAATTACCTACGGAGTCAGCATCGATAGAATTTCGCTAATTTATTTTTTGTTTTCAAAATTTTTAACGCCCATACCGAAATCGATCTTACGCGCAACGCGGGTATTTTTTATTTTACCTAAAGTCATTAGCTTTATAATTATTTTAAATTCTTCGCATTATTGTATATTTATTCGGATGTGCAATCTTTTTTTTTCTTTCTTATCAGCGCGGTGGACCGTGACGCGAGTACGTTGAAATTTTCAAAAATTCAAAATTCTCCTCGTTGCGCAATTTCTTGATTTTTCGAAATTTCTCGAAACGCCATACGTATCCCGACACCGTCCGCAATTTTACGTGTTTCTTTTTTTTTCCTTCACTTAACGATTTATTCGTTTCTTTTTTTGTTTCTCTTTAAGTCGTCGATTTTTAACGTACAAACGTAAGGATCCCGTGTACACATTAAAAAGAGTGTCTTCGCAGCTTCCTCGCGTGGCTCGCGTAACGTAACCGAGAACGCAAACTCGTGATTACAATAAACGGATTTACAATAAATTCTCCTCTACGATTTGAGCATACCGCGCGGCTTTTGGCTAAATTTATTTAGTGTAATTATCATTTAAAAACTACCTAACGAGAATGGAGCGAATCTATGAGTCAATTCGAAATGATTTGGCGCCACCTCAGTCCTAACGTTCTTCGCGAGGCTCTTGACCAATAATTCCATATCCCAGCATGAGAATATGTCCCGCCATCATTGTTGTTTGTTTATTAGTTTATTTATTTATTTTTTTTTTCATTTTTCTTTTTACATCATTCTCTACACTTCTCTTGTCCTCCTCTTCGTTAGTGACTCCTCGGGAATGTCTATCGTAACGTACTTGATGATCAGTGCAATAAGCCCTTGCTATCTTGTTATCGATAAGCTGTCATCGGTCAATCGTTTCAAAGTGTTACGCAATATGCAGTATTAATTATTATCGTGAAAAGTGAACTTTGATCCAATTTTTATGGGACCTCCCCCCCTCCATCCCCCCTCACCTTGTCCATCACGTTCCTCATACGCTTCCTGGTGAACGATGAGAAAACACGAGAGGAACAACTTGCGTTCCTTTTATAGCTTTATATATTTATTTACAAGAGTTTTAACGAATTGGCAACTTTCTATACAGAATTTATAATCGCGATTGATAATTTTTTTTTTTCTTTATCACGCCCCTGATGCACTCGCTATCATTTTATTTCATGCGATCGAGCGTTCTCTTTAGTTCCAACGACGAAATATCTTTCCGGCCTGATCCTTTTATCCGAATCAGATGACTTCCAAGAGATACCAAGCGACGCGTCACGTAAACTGTCGATTGGATCATTTAATTTGGCAATTTTTTTTTTAATTGTTCAACCTATTGTCTCCTTTTGTCCTGCACGGGATTCATGTTCGCTGGGACGTAGCATCGTTGCCGGATAAGTTGATACTTTTTTTTTTCTTTCTGAACTATTACATTCGGACAGTTCTTAGAATTCTTTTGTTTATCAGACGTTATTCGCGTTATGTCCAGTTTACATTTAGGCGACGGCTATCTGATTGCGACGTTGCAATTACGGAAAAGTACTCATGGGACGCGATGACATTGATAATCGTGGATTGTGTCATTACGAAAAAATGATGTTTTTGAGTTTGGTCATTTTTTCGAAAAAAAAAATTTTTCTTTCTATTTATCTCGACTTAACCCCCTTCGGATCGATTATCCGTTTAACCTGATCGTCCATGATTATGGATTATCGATAACTTTTCGAGTGATTTCCTGGGCGCCTATGGGTAAATGTTGCTGGTAAATTAATTGTGTCATTTCGTTAAAGTTCACATGTAAATTATACGAAATCAATGATTTTGCGCTTTTTTGTTTTATACATCGAGAATAGGAACAGAGACGAAGATAGGGACAGACTACGAGTTGCCCGTGTAACCTAGTTCAATTCCTTTGTGTTTAGTTCATTAATTAATTAGTTAATATTATAATTTATTAACAGTTCATACTATTCATTAGTTTAACGTTCAATTTCATTTATATAATTCATTTTAGCAGGTTTCGTTTATCTTACAATATTAATTTTGTTATATATATATATATATTTATATAATAATAGTACGTATATTTATAATATTAACACGACTTATATTATATTACGATTACTTTAAATCTACTGCGACGAAACGAAATACCTTCGATACAAATTATTCATTACAATTAAGTGTAAACGAAGCTCGTCACAAGTAGTACCGCTCGAATAAATGAAGTCATGTTCAATTAAATGTTTCTTTTTATCTTCATAAAGAAAAAAAAAACAAAATCACAAGGAACCGAGAGATATTAAAAATTCCAAAAATTACGTTCAACAGTAAATAAGCACCTGATAAAACGAAAAAGATACAGAGTATCGAGGGCATCTAGTAAGATCATCTTTCTCGGAGCAATCAGGAGCAATCAGGAGCAATCACGAGTAGACTTAAGAAAGAGTTAAGAATCGTTTAGAATTCAGATTAAATAAGCCTCCAATCTCCAGCAGTCGGTATCTTTGGGGGTTGGGTGGGCAAATGTGTATATATACAGGTACATAAAAAATCTCTAATTTTTCATTGTAGGTTAACCGTCATATTTCAAACGGAATCATAGCACTTTATCAGGGATTATGGTAGGAGATGTACAGTCGGAGCACGTTTCAATCTCTATCTCTTTCTATATATGTATATGCCTGTAGCGAACGAACTCTGGTTAAACTGCAGACCGAGCCTCGATTGGTCATTTCCAGGGCAAGCCTCGTCATTTCCGCTATCGTTGATAATATCTTTACGCCTTCGTGGATTGATAGCAGGTTCGGCAGTCAATTGCAATTAGTTGCTAATGAAGACGGGTTAAATTTCACGATTACAGACACACTGACCACCGAAAGCCCATCGATCCGCTGTTAAAAAAAAAAGGCTCAGGGAATTTTTGGTTTGCTGCCTTTTCTCTAACGCATATCAATCCCTGTTACGTATCCCAAACACGTATCGCAGCAATTTTCGAAATAACGCTTCGCCGATTGTTGCTCCTTTATCAAGGGATTGAATTTTTTGAACGAACGAAAATTCCGGATTTTAGAGACTTTAATGTTTTTTTTTTTTTTTTTTTTTTTGATGAGAGAAGAGGAATATCGTGACTTGTCAGGGACGTTATTTATATTTGGGATCAAAAGTTTTTTTTTTTGACAATTCAAAATCGCGAGATCGAGATCTTGAATGATCGAGATCTTCGACGAATCCAATTTTATCTTCGAGTTGATTTTACGATGCGAGAAACGTATGGAAAAAATATTTTGATTTTTTCATCATGAAAGTAATGAGACTATTCGAGTCTGGAGATTTTTGAATTTTGCGGTACTACTTGTAAACGTAACTCTGCGGGGTCGCACTTTCGGCAATGAATAATTAATTCTTATCGGGAGGAGTATTTACAAAATTTAACGTATCTTTTTTTTTTGGCGATGATAGCGAACCAAATTCATATAAATATATTTCTTGTAGACATGCGTGATCGTTCATCTCCAATCTATGTCGTGTCAAGTGGGAATTGATTTTTTAATAATAATTTGAATTCTTTTGTGCGCGCAAATCAATCATTATTAATTTCTCGTGTCCTTGTCGACCGAAAGTATAAGCTGGACGTATCTAAATAATAGTTACGGTATACTTTCGCTCGTAACAATTGATAACGTTTTTTGTTTTACTTTTTTTGATAAAACCCTAAAAATGGTCGTTTTGGTACGCGTCGATACCAGCCGAGCATTTTCATTGGGTAATACAAATTTTCTTAAATATAAATTATAAATACAGAAAATCTTACGCTGTCAGCGACAATTGAATATCGATCGTCACCGGAAATCCGTGATTGATGAAAGTACAATTGGCTTTTCCGACGCTTAATTATACTGTTGGATGACGTTCTTGGATATGTTGTATCAAGCAGCTACTTTAATGTAATTATCTTATCTGAGTGACTAATGACGTAACGTATAATTAAATTCACTTATAGTACATCGTTTCGTTTAAAACATTAATCGTAATAATTGGTAGTTCGCTAATCGTAGTAATCGTAATAATCATCATAGTAATCGTACGTTACATACGGCAGACCTTAGGACTATCGCAATTATTTATATAGATAATTTATGTATAATAACTTGATTTCTTTTTTTTTTTCTTCTTCTTCTTTACATTCAAAAGATTTTTAATTGGGAGGCATTTTAGGTGTGGGTCTTTTTACATGTACAAACTTTTTAACGGTACCGAAAGGGTACGTTTGTAATAATACGTAATTTTTTGGTTTATATCAACAGTCGTTACACGTCTTTTCATTTTATATAAAACAGTTGTTTATAATAATATAGTTAAATATTTTTTCATTTCAATATTCCTAGTGTTTTATCATTTTTTATGTTCTTTTTTTTTCTCATGTTCGTGTGTGTACGTGTGCACGTGTGCGTGTGTGTCTATTTCTCGTTCTCCACCAGCCCCCTAAGCCTTCACCTTCGTTTCTCTTACTCTTGGAACTTTCATTCTCGTTCGCTCTGACTCCTCGATTTCCTATAGTCATTTTTTTTTTCTAATTTTTCCTAATTTCCATTTCCTATACCTTATTAGTCGCTGTTCCTATGCCAATAGCTCGTATGATTTTCTAACGACGAGCGTATTTTTTATTCGTACCATCAACTCCAAATTTTACATTGCCAAGGCGATCGCTGGTGCCGTCACTTCCGGTGGCACGCAGTGTCTGTATATAATAAGTCCTACTAACTCTTAATCAATGCACCTATTCGACTTTGTATTCGTTAATTAAAAAATATTCTTTGCTCCGAACGTCAAAGTAGTATCCACGGGTTCGTCTGTTCTGTGCGCGAAAAAAATTCGAATTTCCAGTCAATCTTTCTTTTGTTCGCCCGTAATCGTTATCGTTTACGAAAGTGGAGTAACGTAATTGATAATTTGAAAGCTGATATCGGTGCTGCACAAAAAAATCATGATGACCCAATGCTATGAAAAATTAAAAAAAAATGGATTGGTACGTCTCTCCTTAATTTTTTTTTCATTTTTTTTTTTTATTTCCGTAGTAACTCGTAGTATCGCGACACGCAGTGCCGAGCGAATAACGAAAATGAGCATTGGGGATTTTGAAATGGAGAAAATGAAAATTTCTTTTATTTTTTCTTTTTTGATTTCAGTGCTTTCGGTATTTACGAGCGTTCATATACGTGCGAGGACGATTTTTCACGGTTCTTAATTAATACACTGTGACGCCTTGAATTCGCGCATCGTACGGATGCAATTTTATTTATATTTATTTGAGTATTTTATTGGAACACTTTAATTTTATTCAAACGTCACGCTTCTCGCGAACAATAACCACGTTTTTCGCGAATCTGTCACGAATTTTAACGATCGATTTATCGGCACTAATTTTTCGTTTCTCTTTCGTTTTTACGATTAAAAAAGTTTTTCACGTTACCTGGAGCTCAGCTCCTACCTCAATCGACTCACGCCGACGATCCTTGCAAACTTTTGCAAACGAAAGATTTTTCAAAATTACTTTAGCATCCCGTGACGATCATACCTTAAATTTTACCTACTCGCGATGCCTCGAGCCTCCTTACTCGTCAAGAGGAATACAGATTAGAAGCGAATGAAAATTGTGCCAACACAGGCCGTTACGTTCGCGAAAAGTATCATTGACGATTTTTTTTTCTTGGTGCAAAAAATTGTTCTTCGCATTCAGTCCAGCCAACGAAACAAGATAAGCAAAGCTCTTGACGCTCTTAACGATAAAAATGCCGTAGTGAGGAGAATTCTTGAGATTTTTGAATTTTCGATACCTCAAGCGAGTGCGAGAGAGACAGACCGATTGGTATATACATGGATAAGACAAAGACGAACAGACAACAGTTTCAAAATCGAGCGAGTAATAAATATACTTTTTAAAATCGACTTTATCCTACTCGTGCAGTTTTAAGAATTAACGATCCTCTCGTGCATTTAGGATGACGTGAACGAACTAATTAATAAAATCATTTTCATCGTCAATTTGATTTTTTGTTTCGTCAATGTCGTTACACGTGTCCGAATTTTCGTTCGAGACCAGCCAGTTCTGATCCTTGCTCGAAAATTGCTCTGAAGCGCCTTGCCCGTTTGCACGTCACATCGGCATTGCGGTTTACCCTTAAATAATGGGATTTCACGAGAACCCGGGTATTACGCGCAAACCGCATGCATATTACAATGATTACGTATTGTTCTGCGGACTAAGAGTGGCGCGAGGAAATTATTAACGAAACATACCGGAACAGCACGGAAGTGCAACGCCGCGTAAAATCCAAGGTATCCGGATTGTGTGCGCTTTGCATCTACGTAACCTAACGTGACGCGAAGCAAACATCGCAACGTGGCTGACTGACTAATACGATAATTAATAGCGATAACGATAAATTTCATTAAAATCGTCAGCCCATTTAGTTTGCCGTTGAGAGCGCGCACTCCTGTCACCTTCCATAACCGGATATTGTGTACGTGAAACTTCTGGAAATAGAATTGTATATAAACTGAATATACCTAAATAGCCTAATTGGACGTAATTAAACGAAATTCACGTACGAAAAGGGGGACTCCGTAACCATAAGTTCAGTAATGGGTATGACCTTCCTTCGTTACGTCGAAGCTTTTACAGATCTAGAAAACTTTCGCTAATCTCTCCGGGTTATCACCAGCGATCAAACTGAACGAGTATTCGAGCCTCGCCGGTTTCACAAAATTTTCACGGGGGAAAAGGTTGATGCCATTAACGAAAAAAAAAGCGACTCCACGCCCTTCTAAGTATTTTGGGCAATTAGTGCCCGAGATCAGTACGAAATTGGTGGGAGCAGTGGGAAAAATGATATCGAAAAAAAAATGTCCGTACAAAATTTCCAGCTGGTCAACGTTGCAGCGTTCTAATCGCGCGAGTCTAAATCCTTTGGAAAACGGGGCTAAACTTGGTATCGATTTCCAATCAATTTTAATTATATGCCCAAGTAAGTTTACTCGCTCCTACGGTACATCCCAGGTGGCTCGTAGCGTCACGGGCGACGGTGACTATCCTGATTGACGTATACGCAGTTTGTTGCCACTTAGCCACGTTACACGGGTTTGTCACGTGCGAGGACAAAGGGTGCCGATATGTCGCGCGATCGCCGCAACGCTTTGAACTTTGTTGTTTCAACAAGTATCGGATGTAACTCGTGCTCTTTGCTGCTGCTCGAGACTGGAGACGATCCGAGCTTTGTTTACCCTTAACGTAATATTGGAACGATCTCGTCTAGCTTTACCCGACGTTCTGTCGCCGTTCGAACAGCGCGAGCTGTTTATCGTGAGTCGACAGTGGCTCCATCTGTGACATGTGCACTATGGGAAATATTAGATCGATCTATTCACGTGTATATATATATATATACTGCACCGTGTTCTCTTAAACGGGTGAAAAGACAAATTTTGTTATTAATTTTTATTGACTGTTACATACGAGTACGATTTCGTTCGAAGAAAAATATGGAATGTACATTTTTGAGGTTAGTCCGTTTCTTCGAACGGATTTGATTTTTGGCCTTTTTCCTTTTACCGCGATGATACTTCTCGTGCTTTTTTTGTGATCTGTTTGAGAAACAGGGGTGATGCAATTGGAAGTTTTTTTTTCTTTTTCTATACAGGGCAAAGCGTGCTTGATAATTATTTCTTTATATCAGAGACTACTGATTGGCTGAAGGATCGTTAGGATTTTGTTCGGTGATCGAAATTATGATGGAAATAATATTGAAAGACGAGAAAGGGTATACGTTATTATTTGCACTCCGTTGACACTGGCAGAAGTTTTGTGCGGTACCAGGGTAAAAGGAGTGTTCGAGCTAACTTTTGAATATCGGATCGACCTTATTTTATTCGATACTACTTTCACGTTTGCTCGACCTTCGCTGTTCTCCCTGATCTCATTGTCGCATTGATACAAAAAAAAGAAGAAGATTGGACACCCCTGACTTTATTGGCAGTAATTTAAAGGCCGTGTCAGTTATCAAAAAGTATCTCACACCCGGTATATTACGCGATATCGAAGTATGAAAATCCCAGTCATTGTAAACTAATTGATAACGATTAATCCAAATGACTAAATTGACCAGTTCGCGCTAGATAATCCTACAGGATCCTACGTCAGATCTTGACCATTCACTTTCGGTCGTGAAAAGAAAGCAAAGTTTTACACGAGTAAATCTATTACGTCATTTAAAAGTTTCCCACGTGACCTCTCACCTGACACGACCTTCAAGTCAAAATCCTCATGGATTATTTCTCTAGAACACTCTCCGATGCGCGTACGCCTTTACTCGCACACATCTATATACATATGTATGTACGCCGTGGATGCGTCGCGTTCCATGAGAATATCAAAAAAGCTAAGATAAAGCGATTTTCGAAAGTTTCAATTACGCTCGCGCGATCCCTTAAATAATCTTGCGCGATCGTTCCTCTTCCTTTGCTCCCGAAGTTGAAGTTGAAAACGAACTCGTGTTACCGTACCATCTTGCGCACGTAGACAGATTGCTTTTCATATAGTGTTCACGAAGATTTCACAACTGTATCCTTGAACTTGATACAGTATATACATATATATGTATGTACCCGTACATAATATATATATATATACATATACATATCCACACACATATACACGCTGCAGGACTCGAGTCGAATGACGTCCAAATTTAGCGGAGGCTTCCAGATCGAAATTCGTTCCTGTGTTCTTCGCGTACCGTTTCCACAGCTGCTACCCCGTCCTGACACAGACATTCATTCCTGAAGAATAATTGTCTACGTTCCCGCTGGAAGAATCTCCAGCCGTCGGGTCCCTCTGGCTACGACTTTTCCAATGATACTTTTGGGAATTCGCCCTGAACCTTATGGCTCACGTCACATTGACAATTACATACACGATTGGTAGATACACGTTCCTTTTATGTCCCCCGAAGAGCTTTTTTTTCCATTCCTTCGATCGATCCTTTTTTTTTCTCTTTCGTCACACGAAATATCGTACAGACTCATTCGCGCTTAGCACAGGTGCTAATATCGCGTCTAAAGCAATCTTCTTCGTCGATTTCTTACCTAGGACCAGGAAGAGGCAGTGGCGGTGTCTTCATTGAAATTTGTTAATGGCTGGTCCTGGGCAGTCTATTACTGGACGATTATATGGGGCGCAGACCAGAGCACGGCTATCGTTGCGATTAACGTGAAGAGGGTGAAGACTATCAGGCAAAACCTTGAGGTTGAGGAATTCAATCAGATTAGTGAGAGTCAAATGATTTTACATCTAAATAATGATTATACAGCATCCGGTTACTGACCTATCGACGACCATGGCCGCAAATTTCCAGTCGCTGATCACTTCAGCCTCCTCGTCGGATTTCTTCATGCGACTCGTGATGAACTGTAGCTCCTTGAGAATCGTCTGAAGCTCCCTCTGTGTACCGCTAAGGGGTAGCGACGCCGATGTCTCCTCTACGGTCGCTGGTCTTCCTGAGAGTGGCGTACTGTACGCCGACCTGCTATCGGATGCATCTTTTACTATTCGAAATACTCGTCGCACGCAGTACCGTAGAAATGGATAAGAGCCTTCAAATATATCTTGTACGGGGATCTAAATAGTATCGATAACGTGGAACTAGCATGTAGAGAGCAGCAAGGGATGTTCAGTATGTAGTACCAGTCGAATTCAGAAGATCGAGTCTCTGCGATTGGCTAGAGTAGTCTCTATGGGTCCTATAAATCTTTGGGCGAATTTACATTACACGTATATATCGCATAGAGTAATCTTTTACGTGTACAGCAGCGGAAGGATATTTCATTTTGTACTTTTTTTTCCTTCAAAGTCGTGAATCAAACAGCGCCATGGTATTGGATAAGTGTCATCGGAAGTAGGGTGACAGATAAATTTCATCTGCTATTTAGAAATGGTACTACGTAGCTATAGTGATATATCTCAGTGGTCGGGGAGAAAAGAAAAAAAAATATTTATTATACACTTATATTAGTACCGTATGTATCCTGACGCGGGATTCGCTGCGCTGTTTCCATGACGAAAGTCATCGTCAATGTCGAGGACGTTTGCCAGGAGACTTTTGCTGCTGCGTTCCTGGAGCTCGAGCTCCTTCATCCTGTTGTTCATGAGGATGGTCTTTCTCGTGATCTTTTTACCAGGACGACTCATGCCCAGGATCCACGGTAGCCATTGTAGAAATACCGTTTTGATCTGCGCGTTGACGTCATCGATTGATAATCCAGCATTAAAAAGAAAAATCATCGACATAATTAGAAATCGTATTTCTATCGTTATACATAACGATAACTTTAACTATCATTATCTCTTATCAATTATCAAACGCGATATTTACCCATTGTGGCATCTCGTGTATGTCGGCCGTTCTGTGATGATAGTTGAGCACGACGACGGTAAGGACAACGCTACTAGCCACCATGAACATGATGCAATTGAAATACGTTCCTAAATCGAGGAATTCCCATAATCCCCCCCAAAAAAAAGAAGGAAGCGATTAGATCGTGAAGTGGCGTTTTTTTTTTCAAAAAATAATATTTTCTTTCGAAACAATAAAAGATCATCGAGCACGCGGTGATCGTTAAGAACTTGAAGATTCGGTCTTTGCTCGTTAGCAGATGCGCTGAGAGTTCTTAATAATCTTTTATTGTTATCGCTTGATTCTTATCAGTCTAAGTCGATTGTGTATATATATATATATATATATATATATATATATATACACATATGTACGACATGGAGATGCGTAGAGACCCAAGCGTCGAAGCGTCATTCGCAAAGTGAATTCAACGTGCCAGCTTTCGAATGACTCTTAACACTGGAGTTTGATTAGGGGCTTACACACGCGTCATAATCACTCTCTCGCAGACACTCTACTGATTATATTCAGTTTAGGGAATCAATCGAACAGCTCACTGCGTGGATATGGACGTGGGACGGGCGAGCGAATTAAAAGGTCAAAATGAGAGGAGCACAGTGAGACGAAAGGTAAGAAGGAGGATCGAGAGAAAAAAAAGAGATAAGAACAAAAATTATGTGATAAGGCGGGCACGTGTTCACAGAAAATAAAAAGAGAAAGACATACCAAGGAAATGAGCTTGAACTTTACACATAGAAGAAGCATACTTACTTGTGCGTTATATACGTATAGAATACATAGATGTAGATAAATATATCACAAGACATATATATTTTTATATATGTATACATAGTACGTTAGTCGAACATGCATTTATTATACGATCGTAATGCAAGGTGCATTTAATAACTTTTTTTTGTTTTTTTCGAAATTATTAAAAGTCAAGTTTAACATAATCGTAGACTACCCTTTACAGGATGCTTATTGTTTTAATGGAAATTTGCTTTTTTTTTTTTTTAATGATTATGTTGGTACTAAATAGCAGCTTGGAAATTGGAAATTATTTGAAATTTGTTTTCTAAGGAAAGAAAAGATGCGTTAAGCGGTGATATTTTTGCGGTCTGTTATTACGCAATTCGAGAAGGCTGTATCGTTTGGGTTATCGATTTTAGGTAATTAATCGATCGATTAGTGGCAATGATATCGAATCTTAATTCTTTAAATACAGCTTGTTCGAAGTTGCGCAAGATCGGGGACCTTGTTAACTGACTTTTTATTTGTTTCCTCGCAATAGTTATTGATTGACGTACGATTCAAGATTCGGTTCGATTTCACGTGTGGATTTTAATTGTCAAAAAGTCAGTTTCCGATGGGATGAATAAAGTGTGAAGCGTGGAACGATGTAAGCAGGGATGTGAAGCCTCCTCTATTATTTAATATACTTTATTTAATTGTATTGTTTATCTAGTTCTAGATTATTTTAAATACAAGTTTTACGGTACGCACGATAAACCGTGCGTACTTTAGTTTGTCGGTGTACGTATAAATGTAAATAATATTTTGGCGGTAAAACGAAAATTCAAAATCCAGCATATACGACCGGGACGATTTCAATGAAATAACAAGCTATAAATTCAATTTGCGAATGTAACACGTGAAGTGTAACTTTGGTGCAGCTATAAAAAATTAATACAAAAATACGATAGATTGCGCCGTCGATTAGCGGGCGGAATAAAATTCAATGCACCGCGCGATTCAATCGAGAATTGACATTCCTAATGCGAGGAATCGATCTTGTCGCAAAGTTTGAAAAAAAATTTTTACGAAAAAAAATTGTATCAAAATGTTTTTTTTTTTTTTTTCAATACAGTCTATGGAAAATCACGTGAATAACACGATTTTCCAGTCGATCTTATCGCCTGACGATAAGCTTCATTTTATTGTAAATCACGTGATATTTGTCTTTTTCAGGCTTCCAGTGACACGCGCGTCATTTGCTTTTGGCGTCGTCGAAAAAATTATAACGATTATGCAGTGGATAAATTTGATAAGCAGCGGAGCCGAAAGTTTTTCGATAAGTCTAAAACCTTGGGCGTCCTCTATTCTACACTAGTGACACTATACGAGATAAAAATAGAAAAGATAGCATTTAAGGTATAGTATATGTTACGTTCCCGTTACTTTCTTCAAGCCCATCGTATACGAATGGTAATTAGATCTTGTGAGACAACATAATC
This sequence comes from Calameuta pygmaea, assembly GCA_031762395.1. Lineage (NCBI taxonomy): Eukaryota > Metazoa > Arthropoda > Insecta > Hymenoptera > Cephidae > Calameuta > Calameuta pygmaea. The sequence goes on along the minus strand of JASANN010000233.1, from coordinate 1,803,805 downwards.
ATGCCAAGCAAAGAGACGAGTATCAACTTCTTACACTTGCTGCATTTCCACTGCACGATAACAACCGGATTAAGAAGGCTTGTATAGTCAAAACAGAGTGATTATAGTAATGCGTTACAATGATCAAGACTTTTGGATTTTAGGGCATAATTGACTATTTGATTGATCGAAAATCGAAAATTTATACAATCGATAGAAAAGGAAAAGAAAATCGTGTGTCTTTCGTATTCGGAAGATCTTTTACGTACCGACGGCCATTTTGGAAAAATCTAAATAATATATTTATCATTTTCGATGCAATAGATTCAAGCGGATAATACGTTTTGTGTATTTCAAAGAAAAGTGCCTGTATGTATTTTTTTTTTTCAAAAATTTTTATCAATCTTGTCGAGGTGAACAATGACTTCTAGAAGTTATATTTTGTTTAATTGACTTTGGAATTAATGGTACTCGCTACGATTTGATGTCGCGATAATTTTCATTCTCGAACGAGAAGAGTGTACCAATCTAATTTTAAACGGAAATTAAAAGGAAAACGTAGTATACCAAACTTGTCCTGAACTCCCATTTAAAGCTTAATATCGCGACTGCAATGACTGGTTTGATCGCAAAACTCCGAATATACTTTGAGTAACAGTGCAAATTTAAGGTTAGGTTTCTCAGTTTTGATCGAGAAAAGAAATTTTAATATCGGATTTTCATATACAGGTATACATGGGTATACACGGCCAGATAGATAAGTACTTGGGCTATCCATTTTTATGTAAATTTCTGGTTTTAAAACTTAATGCCCATATTCGCGAAATGTTCGCGAACGATTTCAACTAATCTGAAGATCGTGAAAAATGTCACTTTAATGTGAATTTTTAATAAAAATTAGAGAAATTCGCAAATTCAAAATCTTTCGTTATTGTATTTTTATTCGCGTTTACGTTCGATTGAGAGTCGAACTTTTCACGTGAAAACGGTCCCAATTGCTCTGGAGCATTCGAATGGATTGTATATCGGATAAATAACGTTTTTACGTGAATTGGCTCAATTTTTTTACTTTCTCGTTTTCTTCTCGTTTAGATTCGCACAGTGAATCCCGACTGGAAAAGCCTCGTGCCGATTGACGGTACTCCGTTAAAAAAAAGACGAATGAAAAAAAAAAGAAGGTAAACGTGCAACGACAATTTGCTTTTTTTTTTCTTTCTTTCTATTTACTTGCAATCTCATCGTTCTCTTTCTTTTTTCGAATTTCAAGAATTCCAGTTCACGTGAAGTCGTATTCAGTTGCTTTCACGTGTAAGCAAACAGAGATCTACAATGCGCGACTTAAGGGTTCTTTACAAAGTATTCAAGAAGTATTTTGAGAAACCAGCCATTAAACGAAGAGTCGAAGTAAGTGTTAAAAAATAATAATAAAAAAAAACTTGTTAATTCGTTTAACGCCTAAACCTTAAGATGACGACAAACAAAAAATTTTTGAATAAAAAAGAAATCAATTTAAACACCGCGATAAAGTAATTTCGAAATTCAATAATCACTCGTACGACGCACGTTGCAACGAAGAATTGCGTAATTTCTGCCTGCTATTGGCTCGATGTCTGTTACGTCACTCTGAGTAGCCAGAACGCGTCTGGCATTTCGTGACAAAAGCATCCCTATATTTAGCAAGTAGAAGCATATATACAGGGTGTACCAAAAGAAGCGTTAACGCCCTCAGTCGCAACCTAAGCTGAAGAAGTTGCCGCACAGTGATAAGTCTCGTTATCACTTGGCGCGACACACCCGGTATATAAATTTGGAAATTTATCCACGACAGACGGCATAAGATTTGCGATAAGAAAAACTCGATTAAATATTACAAAAAAAAAAAAAAAAAATTTATAACGAAAGACTCTCAAAGTACGTTTCGTGCGCTGATCCCGAGAACCTAGCACGGGAGTTAAACTCCAGGCTTGCAAAATAAAATTCGTTCTTTTAATTAAAAAAAATAAAGTGTCTCTCTCTGTCGCGCATTATCTTTTTCATATCTCTTTTTACCATTGATATTGTTTATTAACATAGTCAGCATTACCGTTCTGTCCGTGATAAGCAAGCAGTGTCCCTTGATACGTAACTGGTTAAATACATTAATTCCACTTCGAGAGGATCAACGCCGATTTTCTGCGCATGCGCTCTCGCTTTATCGATTAGTTTACGGCACGTTGTAACGTTCTCATAAATGTCGGTACGCTAGATCCATAGGATTTATCGGAAGTTCGTACGAAAATAAGCGCGAAAGTGAGTTTACGAAATGAAATGAAAACTCGATTCTCTCATTCCCTTGTAAATCGGTTTATACTATATGTGTATATACATATATATATACTGTGGATACAGATAGAGCAATGGACGTTCGATCCGATCGAGAATTTCTCGATAAATAAACTTTACTTAGCAAGAGCGACATTTACCTATCCAGTAACAATTATTTCCGATAAATAATCGAACTGCAGTAATTGTTTGATTTGTGTATAACGTCAATGGCATAGAGACACGGTAAGCCGAATGATAACGCGATGAAATTGAATTCCGATTGGAATTCTTAGCTAATACAAATTTCTACGTAAATAGATATATCTAACGGGTAGGTATAGCGATGCTCATCCGAAAACCATTGAAACATACCTAATCCGTTTTCACGCAAACAGAAGCGCCGATAGTTTCGCGAAACACGTTCTCTTCCCGCAGTGCGGAAAATCGGATTAGAAATGGGAATTCTATTTGTACGAATTCTTCGAAACTTTTGTTCTGGATCGGGGATCTGGTAGATCCCCGTTAGATATAGTTTTCAATTATGATCCATTCGGAATATACATACATATGTATAAGGCAGTCTGGATCGACCAGTGTTCGTCCCCACGTAATTTTCCAATTGACAAAATACAAAGCTGAATGACGAAACGTTAATTCCATAAAGCTATCAGTGCCGTCCTCATTGATAATACGAAACCGTAGGTACAAGCTGGCTGTATCGAAAAGGTACGTAAAGTACAGTCAGCGTAGAGAATAACATGTGTAATTAATATATTGCGCAATGCACGTTGACAATGAAATTTCACGTTATACGAAATACGGACAGAACGGTAAGTACTGGTAGGATTAGATAATTGATTATTTATAAAATTAATATTTTAATGAAAAGTTTTTTTAATACGAACGTTCACATCGCAAGATGAGTCGACTCGCTAAATATTCGCGACCCGACGGCGCCTACTTGACTCTGATGCAATTACGTTATTGCTATAACAGGAATGACAGATTTTCTGTGTTTTCATATTTTATATATGACACCCGGTATATGGACGTATATCTCCATGAGGAAATGGGGCCGCAAACGCATTTCGATCGAATCCTATGTATCTGGATTAAAAGTAGGACTGGTACGAAAATCGTTTATGATTTATCGACCGATAGAAAATGGCGTCTGGAACGAAGGTAAAATTTTTTTGTTTTCAATCCCACGGCTACAACTCCACGCGTTTTATTCTACGCCAATGCGATCGCAGCTGCAGCTGAGTTGAAAATATGAAATTACAAAATTTTTTTAATGCTTTTATTCAAAATCTTAGTCGATTCGGATACTGGGAATTGTACTCTTTTGATTACTTCGGATCGCGTCAGCGAATGTAATTGGGAACGTAATTGCATTTGGGAATTGTATTTTTTTCTTCGCAGGGGATTCCCCCTCCGCTTTTCGCAGATTGACTCATCTTGCGACGAGTACGTCGTAACGTCGTTACAACGAACGATTATAAGAGGAGGAAATATTTTCGAACAGCGTGTACATGTTGTTTTCGTGCTCCTTTATATTCGTTACTTTCGTCGGTTGTTCGTGCTTGTAATTTTACAAGTGTTCAAAGAGTGTCGGGAGTATTTTTTTTTTTTGAAAATTAATGAGAATGCGCGTTGCGTGTTTACAGACACGTGGTGGGTGATCTCGTGGCAACATCCATGTGTGTAATTAAAATGAGGGTATGTACAACAATTGGTAGACGCTATAGACACAGGTGTTATCGAACGAAAAATGCACAGATAAGAACAAACACAGGTATGTGCCAATTGTCTGAAAGCCACAGTTACACTAAACCGTTCGAGCCTGAATCATTTAGTATCTTTAAATTTGCACCTGGGTACATAGACCGTTCCTTCGCCTTTTCATTATTGGCCACAGTGAACCAATGAGAGGCGAGCAAGATAATGAGAAACCCGAGAGAAATACGAGGGCGGGAAATTTGAAAAAAAAAATATCTCTATAATATTTCAAGTCCCGTTGACTGACGCGCCGCCAGTGGTAAAGATCGATACTGCAAACTGGTGGAACATTAATTCTTGCCGCTTACAGGAAGTTGGTTGCAAATGCAGGTTGAATACGAAAAAGGGAAAAAGAAGATCTGGAACGGCGCCAGCCTATCGCGTGGCTTCTCGTAGCCCCGGCGGAATTTTGAGTTGGTTCTCGCGGGTATCGTTATTGGCTGAAGGAGAGACTATTTCGCCGGGTTAAAACGAATTTCATCTCCGTGGAAGCGTTCGGTCTTGAGCTGAGCTGAGTTGCGACGCGGAAATGTGTTTCCCTAGGAGGTAAGAAGATGAAAAGGAAAGATAAAGTACGAGGATAGTAAAGAAGAGAAGAAAAGTGGAAGATGATACTGCGAGAACGTTGCGACATTATTCGCGATTTAAATAACTTTTATCTTGTCGCGTTAAAACGTGCTAAAATATCCTTCCTATAGATTTACACTGTTACCGGGTGTATTTACAACGAACGATTTTTTTTTCTTTCTTTTCTTTCACAGTCTAACGTTACGGCGACTGTCGTCGCGACGGGAAAACTTTTCTGCGACCATTTACAGTCACTTTCGGACGCGACGTAACGAGTTTCTGCAAAGTCATTAGCCTTACTGGATTATTGGCCATTCTCGAGGGACTCTACGTTTTTACACTTTCAGCTAACGTTAAAGCGCTCCTTCGATTTCCCTATCGTTCGCCGTTTGCGCTTTACGGTAATCGCGACGGTAATGTAAGCGCACGAGTAAATCCGTTACTACCGTATCTGTACAGTGATAAAGCAATAAATGTTCAGGCTCGAGATTTCCTAAATGTTGCACGATACTTGGAGTCTGCCGCGGGTCGTTACGTTTTTTTAAACCATAGACTTTGCTTCCCTTGGATTTGTCATACGTGAAAAATAAAAAGAGTCCTCGTCGTAAGGGTGAAGTGTTGCGAGTATCGTCGTTTTATCATCGTTTACGTTAATACGTGATAAGGGACGAACAACGTAACGGCAGTCATTGGACACGCGAGCGGAAGAGTAACATATATAGTATATATACATATATATACGTGTTAAGATAAGACTTTCATTTTTTTTTTCTACCACGAGTTTACCGCTGCTGGTGGCTCACTGTGAATAGTCAAAGTTTTCGAGGATTTCGGCAATTAGGAAAAGTGATATGGACAGAGGAGAAGGAAGACACAGGAGAAAAAGAGCGAAAGAGTAAACGTGTAAGAGAAAGTTGCCAGGGAGTCTGGAACATTGAGTGTACGAAATAAGAGGCAGAGGGATAAAGAAAAAAAAACAAAAAAGAAAGTTGAAAAAGTTTTTAAGATCTCGAAAAACGGGTATCGAGTTGTTGGCTTGTCATAGGTTATTATTCGATATAATTTTGTTTTTGCATTTTTCAATTTCATCCCTGTTATCGTATATGGTTAATATCATTCGTGAATGTGCGATTATCTAAATACATACTGCATCAGCGTGCTACTATCATTTTAAACGTCTCACGACAGTCAATTATAGTCAGTTTAAATTTTCCCGCCATTCGAATATCCGTCATTCTCGAGCGGGACATTTTCTTTAGTTTTTCTCCTGGTACGTTACCGTACGCTACAGATGCACTTGGAACGTGGGACAAAAAGCGTACGAATCCGATACGTTCATATTTTCAGAAACGGGCACGAATTTTTTCGTATGAAATTTGATATCGTGCTGTGCCCTTTCTTTTCTTTCTTATGAAGATAAAACGAAAAGTTCAATAGGTCAACGTATAACGTTACCGAGTCGTGGATGGAAAATGTCCCGGGCGAGACGTTCACCTTGGTATTTAATAATCACTGTTTTAAGAAAACTTTCACCGGTGTCACATTATCATCCGCCGAATACGAGTGTTTACTGGATTTTCAGGTAAACGAACGATTTTAACACGGTCACGTGACAGATCCATCCCCGTTATACGGGTACGAAGCGGAAAGCCGCTTTAAACGTAATTATACCTGTCAACGCGATATAACATTAGCGGCATTCGCATTTCAAATTTCCATTCTGGCCTGTCAGTGTAGCACGTGTTCTGCAATTGACTAAAAAATGTTTAAAGTCGTTTAAAAAAATATATATATATATATATATGAACACAGTGGATATCATTCGCGAAATTGATATCGTGACTGTGTTAAAAGTGCTCCATCCAAGTTTTATCTAATTAAGGTGAGCTTGATGCTTGAAGAACTAAGGTCACGTTCCCAGAGGCGAGCTGTTAGAGAAAACAACTTTATAGTAATTTTAATTACTTTAGGTGATCTACGTGGATAAAGTGGGCAACTGAGCGACAGAGTCAAGCCTACGTGAGAAGAGAATTTACAAGCAATCGTTATAGACGCAACGTTGGTAATGGGGGGATTCCCCGAAATTTTTTACAGTGTCTTTTTTTTTTGTCATTCTTAGCTTAACTTTTTTTTTTTCTTTATCAAACACTTATAATTTCTACTGCCGATAGCTAGATCGATAAGGCAATCGCATAATCTTAAGAATTGATTGGATGATCGATTATCGAGCTTTTCTTTCAATTTACTGGGTACAGCGTGTATACGTAGTATGGGTATGACGAGGGTCGAAATTTAAATACACATTCACACGCACACAAGCTTTTGCGGGGGCTTGATGTTAGCCACTGATAGAGAGATAAAGCTACCAACGTAAGAGAAAGAAAGTTTAGCCAAAGTAAAAATATAAAAAGCGCTCGTATATATTTAACGTGAATTTATGAACGTCTGTAACCTCTCTTTATAGTACGACCAACTTTTACTGCAGAAGTAATTTTGCAAATTTTCTCTATTAAGTGTCTGGGGGCTACAAAACAGTCTTAAGGATCGAGAATGAAATATTATCCGTGTTATCTTACTACCCCCCTCCTCGTCCCTGTCAGTGAGTTAAATACTGTACGTGGACGAAATTGTAATATTTTGTCGCCGCCCCCCCCCCCCCCTCCTATGAATCACGTGACTTTGTCTTGTCCCAAGTAAAATCTAGCATCAAATTGCATTTAGAGATAACGACTTGGATAAGGAAAATAATAACTTTTGAACTATTTTCGTGAAAGTTCAGTACTTTCCCTTATGCATGATTCAGGGTATAGGGGATGTCCTCGTAAGAAAATAAATTTAAAAAAACTACCCTCGTCCCTAGATCGTCACGGTTCGCTAATTCGTTCGCAAAATCTTGCGCAATTTATTAGGGTGAATAAAGTATTAGTTCGCGTCAGGATCCACTGAAATATTCTACAAGGGATCGGAGGACATCCTGGAACGGTTCCTGGATATGGTCGAAGTTCCAAGATGCTTTTATCTCGGCCGCCTCTAGGTTGTACAATCTGGCTGAGAGTCTGAGCGAGGGAAATACGGGAGAGGAGAAAGGCGAAGATTTAAAGGAAGAGGAGAAAGGATAAAAGTAAAGGGAGAGTGTAGAGGGGATGGAGGAAAAAAATGATTCCACCGCGACGAAGCCTCCGAACTTACCGGACGATATTCCAGGCTGTTTAATTTGCATGAAAGAAGGAAAATCCCGTCGAAAGACTTTTTTTTACCCTAGTGGACTGTGGCAAAGAGATAGAGAAAAATATGGGGAGAAGGAAAGAGAAACGAATATTAAGCGGCTGTAACGTAGCTTTTGGTCAATTGAGAAGTGTAATGCTTTCGAAGGAGAGAAATTGATGCTGCACGGTACCCGTACGGAGTGATGTGTGTACATACCTTTATGTATATGTTCCAGATATATGCGGTGTGTACACTACATAAACTCTTGGTGTTTCCGCTACTAAAAACTGAATTACATCTCGTCGATGCTCTCGGGCCACCAAATAGCACGGTACATATGTGAGTGTGTGTACACACCGATATGTAGCAGTCGAATCCAAAGTGGAATGTATTCGAAGCTTAAATAGTAAATAGCCCAGGACAGGCTCTGCATTGGTACCCTATCACGGTAGAGGTTAGGAGTTCGTGATAAAAATTGGGAATGGTTTAGGACTCATCTGGGAATAATCCGGCATGCTTCTCTCCCGTTTCGTTCGTTCCCAAAGGTTCCCAGGAACCACGGAGCGATGCAGAGACTCAAATATTTACTGGCGACCTACCTTACCGACGCCCATCCCCAATACCCGTTTCTCCGCTACCAGAATATTGAACACACTTGGACGGTTGTTCTCCGAGAATTTCATAATCGCCCATGAATTTCACACTTCAATTTACACGTGATACATAGTCCGTCTGGTGTCACGGAGTTCGATCTATACCCAATTCAAGTTAACTTTCTGAAACCCTGATAAAAATAACGTTCACACTATCAATAACCGGAGCGAACAAATTCTCAAAGTGACAAACGGCTTTGCACTCAAATTTCAAGAAACTCGAAAACTCAACGTTGTATCTACGTTATCTGCGTATCTATGCTACGTGCACGTGGAGCTTGTAAAAAGTAGGGAAGCTACCCTAAACTGAAACCACGAGCCACTCCCCAACTCGGAGTCGTCTTTCACAGCATTGACTAACACGCATTCCGCAAAACTTTCACGTACTCCTACGCGTATCGCTATGTGGATATTCACAAGGCTGTATCCACATGTAAGCGTTACAGATTTGACCTCAGTGAATCCGGACGATACCGATCACGATATTATCGAAATTTCTTATTTTACATACACGATATACATACACGACACTCTCGACGTCCCACGGACTTTCGTTTTTCCCCTTTGGAACCTCGGAACGGTATAACTGGCTATTATGTAATTGCGCGTCTCGAAATACGTTAACGCAGTCCAGTGTCTCGAGTACCGGCTAATCCGCCGTATACCACACGAGTAGCCACTGTAATTCACGCATCTACCAACACAGCCATTTCGTACAGTGATATCCGTTTACTTTGGCGCTTACCGAGAGGCCGTGAATTAGCCAGGGATGGCAATGTTGTTACCTCGGCAAACAATATGGGATTCAATAACGCGAACTGTGTCCCTAATTTCTCATTGTTCGGACGAGCCAAAAGGGAGCCGGAGGTTCAAGTTATTGGTTGTACCACAAAAGTAAGGGTTCAAATGGAATCGGGATTTTCGATAATTACTTTGAGGCTTAGTCCTTCGCCTCCGTTCCGAAACGGGTTGTTTCCTAGGCAGACGGTTGCGGAAATAGGTGACCGCGTTACTTAGATCCTCGTAACCGTGTTATCTGTTGTTGTTGTTGTTGTTCTAATATTGTGCTTGTATGCAAGATGAGGGTTCCTACTGTTGCTTTAATCATAATTAACGCTTCCATTGAGCGAACACCGAGAGGTTGGATATCGTGAAACGAAGCCGAACGGAGTTAAGATGAAGAATGTATCTTGTAATGGTTTCCTTGAAACTAGATATATTTACCCATCTCTCTTGCCGTTGATTGAGACGGATCGTAGCCCAGCTCGATTAATTGGCTGAGTTTAGTTAGGCTGCATTGGAAAGCTCTAAGCTTTGCTATTGTACTCATGGTAATACATCGGCGCTGAATGCTCATGCTGTGGTAATGACGAATGGATGAAATTTGACTCTTTTTCTTTCTCTGATAACAAATATTTATTTTGCTATCACGATTATGCGTGGAGAATGAGAGATAATTTTCTTAATTTTGTTTCGATAATTAAGAAACCGTTGCTGCTCCCTATAGGCGCTTGACGAAAAAATAATTGAGGCCTTGCAAGAAAGAAATGAAAAGCATTGATCATTCAGCAGACATTGCCTGTAACTCAAGTTCGTTCACTCGCATGTTTCATACATACCCTGTACGTAGGCTTGATAACATTTTCTTTTGATCCTAGAATATTGATAAGCGGTATGGATACTCTTAGTTGTGTACGTTCGCGTGCTAAAGCAATACGGATGCGTTTTATGAAAATTTTTAAATTCCAAGAGGAAGTTTCCATGCCGCTTCTTTTTATTATTTGCTTATCGTACTTGAAAATTAAATAGCAGTTGTCATTCGTTGTGTTGCGTGAACTTTTGAGAGAGACAAAGAAAAGATTGGATGGGAATATATTTTTGTTTATTGATTGCGTCACTGATAAGATTATTCAGCCGATATCGCATTTATAATACGATATAACGATTTTCGTTGTTTATCGTAATTTTCGATTTATTTATGGTTTTATTTCATTGCTGAGGATTGAATATATTTTGATGAAATTCGCATGAGAAAAATTTTATAAAGAATTTAGAGCAGAGATTTAAAAAAGTAAGTTGACTATGCACAAAGATTTGCATCATCGAACTAAAAGTTATTGCGATTGAGATCAATATGTGTCATTGCAAAAGTATGTTGCACTTAGTACGCGATAGTACGTAGCATATTGCGAAATGCTTCTTGTAGGATATTATTGTCGAAGGCAAAAATATAATAATTCGGTTACACTAGGTAGTAGAGAAAAAGAATTTTTTATGCGTAGAGAGAATCTAATAGTATAGGTATTACTCAAGCCGAGTTTACGGATTATCATTTAATCGCTCGATTCGAATTTAGACGAGTGATGCATAATGCATTTTAATCATGCATTTATCGTAAGGCATTTTATAAAGACCTTTCAGTTTAATGCGAAAGTGGGAGAAAGAGATTTGGAAGATGCTCAGGGAAATCACAGCGACTGGCGAGATAGATTTTTAATCTGACAAAGATTATCCCTTTAAATTTCGAGACAGATCATTTTTACGTTTATCGTGTAAAATTGAATGAAAATATATTTTTTTTTTGTTTCATAAACATCACACGATTTCGCCTCGAAATTTAATATACTATTAAACAATATTATAAAAATTTCGATCAAAGCTCCATTCTCGTGAGAAAATCGATTTTACATAAAACAACGTTGTTTTTCACTATATACAATTTATTGAGCCACCCCCACCCGAAAATCCTGATTTTTATCAATAAAACAATGTAAATCGGTAATAAAAAAAAATACTCGAGAACAAGAAAAATGCATGAAAATTTCTAATAACAACGTCGCTTTATGTAATTCGCAATGTCAGTATCGCTCAAAAATCCTGCGTATTGCGAGGATGCGATCAATATTTTCAAACTGATAGTGATTCAGAGGAATAGATAAGAGCTAGGCGTTCTACGCGTGACGAGATAACGTATGGGGAGTTTTCATAAAAACGGATCAATAATCGAAAAATTTCATCGATCAATCAATCAAGTAACCAATAAAAATATTCTTCCTCGATTGCAGCTGCAACTGCAAGGAAAACTCCCCATAGTTGGAAGGGGATAGGTGAGTCCGGTACCTATAAGTGGCACCGCTTCGGAGGTTCGCGTCAACACGTGGGCCACCAGCAGCGAAAACACCGTCTGTGACAACAGGATCGTCACACCTGCAACATCACACACACCAATCGTATCGTATCGAATCTGACCGTCGCTAATATCTCCCATTTCTTCCCCCCTAGATTTTCATCAGCTGAGAACTTTTTTTTTATTCGATCAATAAAGTTTCATAAAATCTCCTAAAGCGTTTGGATCGTCGTATTTTCAATGATTGCCAATACATTTTAAGATCCACTCGGCTGGAACAAGCGGTTGTTGAACCCTCAGCCAGAGAGGCGTCGAACGATTTTGCGGTCACTGTGTACAGTATATACGTATACACATGCATATATATGTATACACACGGTATAAAGTCACGCTGAAACGGACGAAACTTTTATGGGAGATTTTACGGGACTTTTATATTTCACTGACATTCCCGTGCCTAGCACGGATAAATTCAGACTGTGCTTCCTTTTGCTTCCTTACGCGTCTCCTGTCCTCGTGGCTTTTCTCTTTTGCTCTCGAAAGTTTTCGTGGGTTTTGGAGCGGTGCCGATTCAAAAGTGTGAAAAATCTTTACAACGCTCCTGCCGCTTTTAACTTTCCTTACTCTCTTTGCGCCCACTTACACTTTTGGACATTTATTAAATAGTGCTGACGAACGTTCGGTCTCTCGGTCGTTAATATTAAATACGCCTTTACCTGACCCACGCACGTACCTAAAGTGCTTTTGAGAAGCGTCGTTCCAGAAGCATCTTCATGTAAACTGGCGTCGACGTAAAGTTACAGAATTACGTTTGACGCCTTTTGCTAATATCTGTAATACATATGTCCGACAGTAACCCTACGAGTTTGCAAGTGCCAAATTCATGCTAGTTACGAATATTGTAAAAATCGATTATTTTATTTACGAAAATCAAAAGGAAAAGGAAGGAAATGAATTTTTGAAAAAAAAAAGAGTGATCAAAGCGTAGTCCGCTCTCGTAAAAGAAAATTCTGATACAGAGTAGATACGTTGGTATCTTCGCGTAGATGCAAAAGATCTTGAAAGCGGCATATCAAAAAGTAATTTCTTGACGAGAGAGAGAGAGATAGATAGATAGACAATTTTGTACGAGCTTATCAAAGAATCTTCGTACCTTCGACAATCATTGATAAAAAAAAAAAAAGGTCTAGTCATCCTATTTATCGATCACGGATCACAGAACAAGGAACAAGAAAATGATATTAGATTCGTGCAAGGTGAGCAGCAAGTTGGCTGATTGCTTTTAAATTGGACTTTATCACGTGCGACCTACATCTTTCATGTGTATCAGACTTTATCATTTGGTAGTGCAGTTCCTCAGTTACCGTGTCAAGTATTAAGAGCGACTAGGTTATGTCACACTAGGTACCTTATTTTTGTCGCTTTCTGATTTACATGAATTAATTATAATTATTATGAAATAAAATCAAAATTCAAATTCCTCGCTCAATTTTATCCCTAATGAGATAATTTCAAGTCCTTATAACATCTTACAGGGTATTTTGCAGAGATGCAAGGATGCGACTTAACCTTCAATTTTTTTTTCACCTGACCCCGTGGCAGCGCTCCAAGCGTCAATTAAACGAACGAATGGCAATCGATGTGACGGTTTTGCAAAATTTACGAGGACTCGTAAATTTCGTCAGAGAAAGTTTTTTCAGCGGAGTTTAAAAACGGATTTTTTGTTCCTTGTTTGAAAATAATAAAAGATCAAATGTTTTACGCTGATATTACAATCATTTCTAATGGTTCACGTAGCGCTGTCCGATTCCATAAAGAATTATTATTATTATTGCTATCTCTTTCCGTAATGGTTTCTACGTAATTTACGGACATCTTGATGTTCAATTTGTCTTTCTGGTATTTGTATACCCAGAGTCCTGGCTTTAATGGCTCTCAGTGTGTATCTGGCGATGGTAATAAAAGACGAATACGGTCTATAAAATTGGAACCGAATGCGCCTGCGCAGCTTATAGTACATACCTGTGATAATTGAGGATCTCAAGTAAAAGGTGCGCAGTCCTTGAAATCTTCTAAAGATTAATTTTTATTTTTCTTCACTCCTTAATACGAATTTCAATGAATCGACACTTTGAAGTTTATTGTTACGATGACGTCGTATGCGCAGCGTTATCAGGTGAGACGCAAGTTTTTGGAAAAACGGTGGATGATTTCGAAAATCTGATTCGACAATCATTGAATATTTTTCGATTGATTATCCATTGCGTATATGATTATTTTTCATTTAATTTCCGTTCGCATGTAACAAAAAATTATTTTTGCAATTTCAAATTGATAACGAAAAAAGTGAAATGCAACTATCGTAGAGCAAGGAAAAAGAATAGAGATAAAAGAAGTTCATACGGATAGCATATATAATGAGAAAGATATTTATGTTCGCAATTGTTTTGAGGTATGCGTTTGGTCAGACGCAAACCAGTACAATGTGGCTAAAACGTATTGTAGTCCTTTTTTTTTTTATTAGAAGTTAGAAGTCTACGTATTTCATTTTGGATTCTGTACGTTTCTCAGCCATAAATTTTGGAATCTGCGAGAGGCTTTGGGATTTGGAGTGTTCCTGATCGCCTTAGCTTTGAAGGCTACGATCAATAATACGTAGAATCCAAAATTGAATATGTTAACTTCCAAATTGCAATGGAAAAATGGCATTGCAATATCTTTTAGCCACCGTGTACGAATTTTCGTCTGACTGAATTGCGAATCTCAAAAAAATGGTGAATCGCATGTTCGGCGTGCAACTGCTGCATGAAGCTAAGGCGTTCCGCCTGTATCGGAAATCTGTCAAAAAAATTACCAAATTTCGAACGCAAGTATCTCCATTCTTTATGCATGTAATTCGTATAAAATTTTTTCATCTTTTTCTTTTTCTTCTCGTCCTATGACTTTTGCATTTAATATTTTTCCATATTATCTGGAATGACTAAGATAATTTTTTTGGTTTGCAAAAAAAATTTTACGAACAATAACAATACGTGGGATCGATGCTCAAACAAAAAATATTTACTGGGTGTCACTTTAGGTTTTCAAAATCGTGCACAGTTTCATCGCAAAGGCGCATCTTCACTGATACAATCGGTACGCAGAAATTCAATATCTGTTTCGTCAGTGATAAGATGTATATGTAGATTACAATGATAAAACATCGAAAAATAAAATAGTCAAAAATTGACCAATTAGGAAGAGCGAACTGAAACTTCGTTGCTGGGCCATTGCGAAATCAAAATTAAATTTAAGGAAATCAATTTAATTTTTTTTTTCAAAATTGATGCAAAAAGAAAAAACCATGTCAATTATAAAGTTTTGTATTTTATAAATGAAACAGATTTAAAAAAATTATCGCGTGATGATCACGTAGTACATTATGCCCTCTTGTTATTCCTGTATTTTTCAAATTCGTCCACGTGATTAACATCACGTGATGTAGCTCGTATCTATATCTATATGTTATATGTATAATAGATAAATATATACTATGCGAAATTGCACTCTTTTTTTTTTTTTTTTTACAAATACGGCACGATCGACGCCTTCGAATTAGAAAATTCGTACCAGTGTCGTCATAATAATAAGCCAAAGAAAATAATATTTGACGAAGGCCTGTTTATCTATAGTAATTATCGCAATCCGAAAGACAGACGATCGTACTGCGAAAAAAAAAATGGCGTGCGCCCTTTCGTATCAAACATACCAAACATCAACCAACATACATTATACTTGTACGTAATGTAGATACAGAAGGCAATAGTGTTACAGGCAATGTCTGAAAAAAGTACAGGCACTTTCAGCAACACAAATATTATCAGCCGCTTGCAAGATAAGATAAAAATAAGGTATAGGCAACATGGCAGAAAATGGAATGGAGTGAAATTGGCAAGGATTAGAAATCGATAGCGATCGATTGTCCATCGATCTTCCACTCTAGCTAATCCCGACGTGCGAATTGAGACGCGTCGTACTAAAGAAAAGATGCGAAGAGAAAAGTTTTGCAAAAAAAATTAGGAGAGACATAACGTGCGAAATTTAAATCGCTCAAACGAATCGATAGATCGATATCGATCAGCAATGATCGAAATTGAGATCCAGAGGATTGAGCCTGATTTTGTCGAGCGAAGATGAATGAAAAGTGTGTATCTGTATATTGCGAAATTTTGCGATCCTAAATTCGCCACAGTGCAACGTGACAATATTCAATACGTGGGACGTGATGTGAAATGCGCGCTCGATGGATATTCAGGTCGACTTATCGTTCGCGAATATTTCTTGCAATTTTATTGATATCTTTTTTCTTTAAAATGGCGTAAGGTACGATCGAGTATCAATTGAATTTTCTTTTTGGGAACGTACGCTTTTACCCGAATTCAATTTGATCCTGATGAATTTCTTTTTTTACGATATGTTACCTTGTTATCAAATTTATCTTTTACCCTCCCGCACTCCAATTTCACGGAATAAAAATTTTCGTAAAATTTCATTAATCTAATTTATTCTTTAAATTTCAAAAGCACACATTAGCGCTTTACGAATCGATTAATTGAACAGATTTTTTTTTTTACTTACCTCCGATCGTCACTTACCCCATTCACATCCTCTATGCTATTTCAACGACTACTGATCTATCCAGAAAAATGTTAATATGCATTATTACAAAAAGCTTCACGTGTATAGGTATACCTATATTTTTATATAAACGTATATATAATATATATATATAGTATATATGTATTACTTCTACTATATAAATTAGGTGCCGCTAATCATCAACGCACAATACGATCTCCGATAATCGTGTCTACTTTTTGCACACTAACTAGCAGAAATGCAAAATCGGAAATATTAAATGTACACGAATTATAATCGAATATGTTTTCGAGAATATCTTTAATTCAGGTAAAAATCGTAATTCGTTAATAAAAAAAAAAAAAAGAAAAAACCGTGTAATTGTATCATAATTTTAAATCGAGTTACCACGAATGCACTTGGACTATATCTAAAATCGTATCTCGTGACGCAGCACATTTTCCCGAGATTTTCGCGTTAACGATAATTAGTTTTCGCAAACGACGCAACAGAGCGTACTACCTTTCTTCGCGGCGCAGTTGTCACTCGTTCGTTTGTTCGTTCGTTCGCTTTGTGTTTCGCGTAGTGCAACGCAGAAAAAGAGAGCTCGATATCGTTTTTATTATTTTCTTTCTTTATTTTAGCAACGAAACGACTCGCAAAATGTGAAAAATCCCGAAACCCTGGTTATTCAGATTACTTCGTAATTCCCGTGAGAGCTTTATGGAATGCGTGTAAATATTTGCAAGACCCGAAGAGGAGGCTCTGCTTGGGATGCATTTAAATATTCCTGCGCTTAATACAGCGAGAGACAGAAATTAGATATTCTGACAATTGCATTATTAGTACGAATGCGGAAAAATGATATTACGGTTTTTTGCCATTGCAAATTTCACATAAATTTTTCCTTTGTTTTTTTTAACAGTTTTTTTCAATTTCCATTTTTTCATATCCGACTGCCGTGTGTATTTCACGTGGCGACATAGCACGGAATTAATACAATTTTTTTTTACAAAAAAGAATTATCACCTTATCGCACGCATGATAATATATATATATATATATATATATACACCGTCGGTATAGATATATTTACTGCATATGCACCGTGACAGTCCCTTTGTTCCGGCAATTGAAAAAAATTACTAGTTTTAACTTTGCGGCTGGGTGACTTTTTATTTTCGTCCCGACACGTGCAGCGGGGTAGGTTTTGTGGTATTTTTATTATCAGTGATAATAACGGCGCATCAATCCAGAGTTCCGATGGAATATGGAGAATAGAAGTTTGTCACATTGAAATAACCAGCCTTACCTCGCCTTATGAATATACGAAAGTTCTGATCTGAGAATTCATAACACGACGCGGAATACGATTAAAAAAAATCGACCTATGAAAGAAGAAATACAAGAGCCTCGGAAGTGAAAATAAAAAATATACGAATTCTAAAAAATTAATATATACATATTTAAAATTATTTTTGATAAGAGATAATTAACTAATCGATAACACGGACGTGTCTTTATATACGTCTTCGCGTAACACACAGGAGATCTATCGAGAGTACAGGAGAGCGTATGGGAAGTATGGAGAAGAATTGAGGAAAAAAGAAAATTTTGAAAATCTTAATGAAAGCGACAGCGAAGCGGCAGCCGAGACGTTTAATAAATACGAAAAAAAGATGTAAAAACGATGCATTAATGTATACGTATAAAGGTCCTTTCACAACGGCAATTGCCTGATACCATTGTACAAAGTACCTAATGAATAGGAATAAAATAAAAAGGAAACTCTAATCCCGTCTTTATATCGTTAAAAGTTCACCTGCGTTATTGACTAACGACTGAGTATCAATACCCAAAGTGAAATAGATGAGCCAGCAAATGAATATAATATACAGGGTGTTTCGAAATGTTCCTAGAGAAACCATCCATTCCTTCCCAAAGCCTACTAAAGGAACACCGATAGTTCGTACAGCTGTAAGATGCTACCTGAAAACCAAGAGCAACTATTTACTCGGCTACTATCCAAGGCCCTTTTATTCTTTTATTTCGCTTCCTCCCACAGCACAATTGCACATTCCTCTACGCCAATGCACCCCAGTGGCTGCAAGCACATTTAACACTATAGAAATGGTATCACCCTGTATACTTATACACTGGTTTAGTGCTCCCCGTCTACCTTATTTCCTTCCTTCCTTCCTTCCTACCCCCCTTGCCTCCTTTCCCTATCTCTCTTGGCGGTCGCAATGGAGCACGTGCTACCGTGTGGTACAGTATCGGAAATCAATTGCACATATGGTGAATTATTTTGTTCAGTCAAATGCGGGAGAAACCGCGTATTCGTGGGAACGAGGTGAAAAAGAAAATAAAAAAGAAAACGTAAAAGAAAGATATACGAAAAACATAGAGAATTGTGGAGAAAGCTATATTTCCTGTAGCTACTGCTAGACAAACCATAGTACAGTATGGTTGGTGAGACAGCGAATTAAAAAAAATAAATAAATCCTGATACAAGATGATATTTAAATATATATATAATACCAGGCAATTACCGTGTTACAGTAAATCCAAAAGCAAAGACGAATAAAAAACGTACTTTCTCGCTACAAATAAAACGCACGGCGATTGCACAGCACAGTAGGCTAAGTTTTCGAAGGCGTAGAATATGCGAGGATTTTGAAGGTTTTTCGCCATTCGTACTTCACAGTCACCCTTGTGAGACACACTCGTCGTGTATACAGAAATACAGAATTGCATGTGCATCGGTGCATCGTAGCTGCACTGCTCGATGCAGCTGCAGTCGTTATTGCGTATCTGATACGTAAAAGTGACGCCTTGTAGAGTTAAAATATTTTTTTTCTTTTCGAATTTGATTATTTCTAAGGCAATGAATTTATTATTTTTCCATTCACTTTTCATGGTACAGAACGATGCAGTCACACCGAGCAGCCATTTTATCCCGTCCTATGCGTGAAAACGTGTCTCAAGATCCGCGAGGCAAAATAAGAAAAAAAGATTCGCTCTTTCGATTCGGTATATGTGAGACGCGAAGAGGTCGAAATCATTCCTGGAGAGTAATTCGGCACTCTTTTTCGCGAATAAATCTGCATAAAGCCCCGCGAACGAATTGGTCCTCGTGTCGGGCGCGGATTAAAGCGTCGCCCGGAATTAAACGGAGCACTTTGAAGTCACGGTCTACAGCATTGTCCTTAATGGTGATATTGAGTGCGCGCGCACGTGCCAAGTATGATAATCGGCTTGAAGTTACACCCAAGAGAAAGACACTTATTTTGTAGCTAGCTTCGAAAATATTATGCACGTTGAGGATGCACGTGCATTAACTCTAAGTGCACTTTGAAACATTAAAACGTTAACCTGTACAAGAATAAAATGCACCAATTGCGATAAGTACACTCGTAGAGTTAAATCGAGAATGATGATTTTAAAAAATTCACACAAAAAATCTAACCAACCACGGAATGATTTCCATCCCTTCGTACTTGTAATATACATATATATATATCCGTTCTCGAGATGTGATCGTTTTCACTTGTGACCCTGAACGATTGCAATTCCAGGCTCAAAGTAAATTTCAGTACGTAATTTACGTATAATTAACACGGGCGCGTTCATGTAAACCTGCGAAAATTGCTCGCACCCATTACACCCGTTATTCAGGGTAGCAAGTCGGGAAAGGTCTTTTCAGGCAGCCCAGAGTCTCGCCTGGAGGGTATACGTTGCGAAGGTGGAAACGAGAGGGACGCCAGTGGACCCGTTTAATTAAGTCTCGCTCCGGAGAAGACGGCATTGCGCGACAGTTGGTAAAAGAGCTGGAGGAGGATGGTCAAATGGGTGGAACAAGTTTCCACCTCTAATACACGTACAAGAACGGCAGCAAGTGTTCTCAAAACCAACCCCTAGTCAGTTTCACTTCCCGTCTCGTTCTTTGCTCCTTCATTCTCATCGAGTCTGATCTCTGGGCAAGTAGGCTGCGACACCTTCGTCAGACGAGACTTCAGACCCACTTTGTGACGAAAATTCTCGATCGGATTCCTCGTCAATCGAAGTCGACAAAATTTAATGGCTTTACGATCGTTCACAATCACGAGGAAAAGCACATCTCGTATACGCAAACAGCACTGCTCGTGTCGTGCGTGTACCGGATGTGAGATACGTGTGGTGTGTAACTGTATTATTTTTTTTTTTTTTTCAAAAAATTCTGTTGTACCTAACAAGGGTATAGCGTCGGAGACCTGGGGCAGGGTCTCGGCGACGAGATTCAGGAACACCGTCAGCGATAGCAAGATGGTCACTCCTGAAACAGTCGTTGCCCGTCGTTCTCAATCCACTTTGTCGTTCGTATCCACGGATTACCTATTGATTAGCTGTCGCCTGGTATCGAATTTTATCATCCACCCGTTTTCAATTGATCAATCGTTTTTTTTTCAATCGATAATAGAATTAATCAATACCTTAGAAGGTGAAAATTATCAGG
This sequence comes from Calameuta pygmaea, assembly GCA_031762395.1. Taxonomy (NCBI): domain Eukaryota; kingdom Metazoa; phylum Arthropoda; class Insecta; order Hymenoptera; family Cephidae; genus Calameuta; species Calameuta pygmaea. The sequence goes on along the minus strand of JASANN010000233.1, from coordinate 1,783,077 downwards.
TGTAACTATTGTGAACGTACATTGCATATGATCTGGACCTGTTATGCAGGTAGACTCAAAGTTCAATGAAATCACTTGACATTTCCTAGCTCAGAGATACAACCACGGTGTGAGGTAACGCGATGCGCTTTAATTGCACTTTGGTACCGTTTCTCGATCTTCGTTTCTCGATCGAGCCTTTGTCGATCCAACGCTAAAACTCGTTCAATCTCTGACGATCTGTTAACTTTTCCTTACTCGGAAAATGGTTCGTCGTACTCGTTTGATTTTTCCCAAAGCTGATCAATTATCGAACCATGAACAATACTAACGAACCACCAGGTAGATTGTAAGTGAAAATGATTTGGCTTTTCCTGTGGCAAAAATTTATTATAATTTCCGTATTACCTGCCGTATAATTTTACGTATCTTTTTGCTTTAATTTTCTTTATTAAAGTCAAACGCAGAGTTGCGCGTCATAGGAAGAGGCCGGGGAGGCCTCTTGCTATTTTGATCAAACCCTGGCAATCTTTTTTTTTTTTTTTGAATCCAAACCAATAATATCCTGGTGGCAGCATGAATTGCATTTTAAGTAGAAATATCGGAAAGAGGGTCGGGCCTTCCCTCGCACTAGCGAATTCGTTACGAGTCGGTTTCACTTTTTTTTTTCTCCTCTCCATTGGCTCTATTAGATTCCCAATAGGGAAGCGTTCATCCGCGATCATTAACTCGCGACTGTTCGTCTGCCTGAGGGCCAAGCGCGGAAGAGAGAATCGTATGTTTTTTACATGAGTTATACCCGGTATTATGGTTTAATATTCGTGGTGCATTCTCCGAGCTAGTTTACTATGAAATTTCTCATAATAGAGTCTACGCGCATGACGTCATTCATTGTTTAACTTACCTTTTCGGATCGAACAAAAATTATCGTACCTCAGCCTTTCTTCTCGAAGGGAAAACTTTTGCGTGAATCGAAACCCCCCAAAAAAGAAAAGAACTAAGATAAAACTAATAGTCTGAAAAAATCTCAATTTTTAAACGTTAAAAAAAAATTTTTAATCAAAGGAATAATACGAGATTACAAAATATTTTCAGACCGATGATAATAGTTTTCGTTTTAATTGATCGATTATGAAATTGAGCGATTCAAAATTCCCGCCGTGTGAGCTTTTAGAAAGTCACGAACCCCCATACGTATCTAATGTGATACAAACTCGAACCGCGACATGCTGTTATAGCAGCTTGAGAATAATTCGAAAAGTTACAACGATCCTCCGAAAGTTCAAAGGTCCCGCGTTAGACGATTTCGCGCGAGCGGCAATCGCGAATAATTTAGATGCAGCTCATTCGGCTTTACAAAAAGTATTACGTCAAAATTTGATTGTGATAAAAAAAAATGAAAAAGTTCCAGCATGCTGCAAGTTGTTAAAAATTTGCAAAACTAAAAGAGGATTTTGACTACGAGTACCCTCGAAACTATTCATTTTTTTTTTTTTCATTTATTCGTCCTATTTTTTTTCTGTTTTCGAGCACCTAGCTACAGCTAAGGAAATCCCACGCGTGGCGGATGCTGTAAATAACTTGTATAGATTAGATGAATTATCGGTGAGTAATTATCATAATATATAAATTTTGTTAAATCAAAGTTAGCGGCAACGCTATATATATATATATATACACATATATATATATATATATATATATAGATTGTGAATAGGATGCGAGATTAATCTCACGTATTGACCAATCACCGACAGTGAATCGATTGTACAACAGGGTGATAACAGTCGGAAAATATCGGCGAAAAGCGATTAATATAACTATTAATAATAGTAACAATAACAGTGGTAATAGTAATAGTAGTAAGTATAGTAAGAGTAACAGCAGTAGTATACGACTATACAGAAATTATACTACCTACGTCAAATAAAAAAGCATTTCCTCTGTCGGCACGCTACATAAATGAATTTCATTGTTTAGCTTTTTTTTATTTTTAGCGATTACATTTAAGACAACTTTATGCGTCTCTCGTAACGATACGACGTTTCCCTTTTTTCTTTTTTGAACCCCACAATTTTTCACTCAATTTTCCGTCCCGTCGCCCAATACGTAATTTCGAGTTGACGCTTTGACACTTCTTTTTTTTTTCCCCCTCTCACTATCGTTACGGGGATCGCCCGATTTCTCTTGCCTCGCGCATGTAATCATTTCTATGGAACTGTTGATTTTGACCATATCATACGAAAGTACAGTTTCGCTTAATTGAATGGCATGACAAGCATATCGGATATGATACGCTTGCAATTAATTGAGCAAATACCAATGAACTGCCAGATATATATATATATATATATATATATGTAGCAGTAGCTATGAACTGCTATCCTGAAAATTCACTATCCGATACAGTCTTTATCTCTGGAATCGCAAATATTGCTTTATCGCTATACGTCACTCGACTTCATCTGACAAAATGGCGGAATAATTAGAGACTCCTTTAGGAAATTCGTGATTAATTCGAAAGGGCCGATACAGAGGCCACACGAAAGCATGTAGTCTGTTACTCTTCCACGATTGGAATTACTGTGGGATATTGTTGCAGTTACGGGACCCGCGACTTTCTTCACCCAAAATTTGTCAGAGGACAGGATAAGGAGGGGATGTGAGATTAGAATCACAAAAAAAACAAGAGATTAGAGAGAAATATGCATTAAGAGTCAGAGGGGGAAAGAAATGTGGGACGTTGATCGTCGACGTCGCGACGGCTTCCTCCCCCAAGTATCAGCAACGTGACGGCGCCGTTGACGCTGCGAAAATGCGATTCGCTGAAAAGAATGCGAAATCGGGCGCGTGTCAAAATGCAAAATCGTCAAATTATATATCTCGTGCATATTTTTGTGTTCCTTGAAGAATTTTCCGGTTCTCGGAGTCATGTTTTACATGTAAATGACACGTGATAATTAGCCGATTAATGAGAACGTCGTTTGGTTTCTTAGCGAATCTCAGAGACAAAAAAAATTAATATTTGTTCCAGCCTCCAAAATTGACACGTGGTCCAGACCGAACGTAATCATGAGAATACCAAGAAATCACCAAGAGAAAAGATACACAAGCAAAGAAAATATGTCTGACGGATAGACAGGTGAAAGTCTCCCCAGCACGTAGTAAAGGGACAAAAAATGTCCAGGAGCCAAAAAAAAGGAAGAGACAAAGAAGAAAAAAAAGATTGAAATAAAAACAAAAAAAATAGGAAAAGCATAGTCGAATAAAGTAAATCCGCGTAAAACGATTTCCGCAGCGCCTCTCTGATTTCACTCTCGTGTAAACGTGGCTTTCACACGTGTCCGTTGAGAACGATGTCACTTGGTACAAGGAATCGTTTCAACGGTCTCTATAGAGTTAGGGTGTACAGATAGGCAGGTGGGATGTCTGAGAACGTTAACACTGGGGTACGGACGAAGTGAACGTAAACGAGAGAATGAGAGAAAGAAAAGACGTGTAAAAGAATAATAATAATAAAATGGAAGAACGTAATCGCCACTTAGAATGCCAATTCATATATAGGTACCTATTAACGGAACGGCGTCCGAAGTAGTAGGCATGCTCTCCGCGACGAGATTCAAGAAGACTGTCAGCGACAGCAAAATGGTGACTCCTGTGGATATAGGTTGAAACATCTTGAGAAAATTGTACGAAGATGAAGGACGTTAGTTTCGAGTATGAAGACACACACGTGAAATCCACGAAAGATGCTCTAATGAACCAGGAAGAGGCTCGGAGTGCGAGAGATGTCACAATGGCGAAGCACGTGAGGATAACGGAACGTCTTCGCGATGGGAAAATTGTGCGATTCAGGTCTGACGAATAGTGTATAAGAATAGGTAAGGTTGGGTTAGGTACGGCAGCTCTGAAGTACCACAGTGAAAACAAGATAAGATTCGTACTCGAACTTCGATAAGACCGTGTGCTTACGGTATACGCGAAAAGATATATAGCCCGGTGGAAAACCGCCACTGGGATTCCCCGGCTTCCGTTATAGCGACACCAGCGACGAAAACAGGAAGTAATTCATTCGCGAGGATTCCCCCGCGTAACGCGAAACTTCAGGGATGAGAAATGTTCACTGAAAATCTAACGGGATTGCGTGAAAATAATTGGAATTGTATAATAAAGTTATTGATCGATTGCGTTCATGGAAATAATATATACAAGTATATAGGCACGGTGAATATCTCTTACGATTATTAGTTTTTTTTTGTTTTTGTTTTTTTTTACGTAATTTCTTTTTCATACAAACCAAAGACCCAATATCCACTCAGCGAAGATAATGGATTACGTGTAAAAGCAAAAACGATCGAACGCTACGTTCCCAGGGTCTAAAAGTCCCGGGACAAAATTTTCGGGTTGCGCCGAGGTTAAAGGTTTCCGGAACGTACCCGGTGTACCGTGGTAATATTTTATTACGTTAAGTGTTTCCATTTCGCGAGATGGATACTGGAGGATGCCAAGATGCCACGGTTCTATCAATTTACGTATCCCCCGGCTGTAGGACATTATATACAGGTAGCTGAGAGTATCCGCGTTTATATAATACAGTAGGTGCCGGTAACTCTACATAGGATACCGAGGGCGAAACCAGTCGAAGAAAATATATAAATTTCGAGATATCCACCGTGTACGTGAATGACGTAGCACTGGAACAGCTCGCGTTAAATTGTAGAAAAAGATTCTCAAAACGGATAACTGTTTGGTAGTCCAACTGACGTTAGCAAGGATGCATCTGATGTATCAGCGAATAGGAAGTATTTCCAAAGTGGAACGGATGCCGTGTCGCGGTGAATTTAACGTGAAATTCGAGGGAAGCTCCTATTTAGCACTGAGGTCAGGTTAGGTTGGATGAGGTTAGGTCTGATCGTATCCCGAAACACCAGGAGGTATAAACTGTCGAGTCAAAACCGAAGGACGACTTGTGGTTGGCACTTTTACTCTTTGACGTGCTAATACCCGATAAAGATTTCGCTCCGGCAAACTCAATGCACAGACTGCACTTTGCTTATGGGTAATTTGAATCTGGTTGGATATAACGTGTAGGTACACACAGTCTGCGCCGCACCGTGTTTATCTAGTTGACTAATGATATTCAACGTGTGCTATTTCATTTTCCACAGGCACGCAGTGCAGCGCACGCAACATTATGGAGATTTCATTCGGGGAGGAAAGGGAAAGAAAATATGAGAGCTGCCTCAGGAAAATGGATACCTGGCTTGTTTTACTTGGCGTTATAGGTGAAACGTCTGGGCCAGTGTTGCCGGATTGGACTTTAAACGCGGACTGTACTCGCCCGTCTCACTACGCGTTCGCTTAGAATTTCTTTACCCGATACCTCGTTGCGTCACGCTTCGAACTAGAAAACTTTTCTCTGCGATTTCCTTTCTTGAGAAATTAGGAAACTTGGGCGTGCGACCTAATCTAAGTTAAATTAATTTATGTCTCTTACTCCTCGCAGACGGAGCAGGCGCGAGCGAAGTTGAAATAAATGAATTTCTATGTAAATAGTATACGCAAGTCGTACACGTTAAGTATAGTACATAATAGTACATAAGATGTATATACGTAAAGGCTGACGTCACGTAACTTTCTTTCTATCCACCAAGAACAAAGCCCATTCGAGTGAAATTACGCGAAAGGCTGTAAGAGGGTTTGGTACAATTAGTGTCCGCTGTATGTTTTACCGTAACGCAGGACTTATAAGAAGGTGCATATTGAGGTTTTTTTTTTGAAATTTATGCCTCGATTTATACGGAAGGAAATGCGGCGGAAGACACGTGGATAATAATCCAGTTTGATCTAAGATAGTGTGCTATCGGTTATCGTGATATCAAACGACTCTGTTAGGAGCATCGATACTTTTATGGCGAGTGATAAAGAATCTAGCATTTATGGATCGATCGCATTTTTCTGCTTGGCACGTGGAGTCGCTCTAGAGCTATTTTCCGGGTTCTCTTGTCATTAATGAAAAAAATACATATAATAATTCAGGGCAAATGACCGAATAGCCTTTGCGGTCAAACAAATTTTTGAAAGAACCAAAGTCTCTCGTAAAAACGGAGATTTGAAAATTGAAGAGAAACAAAAGACACTTTTCGTTGTCTTTTCTTAAGTTTCTCAAGGAGTACCGGCGCACCTACTTGAAGCTAGTTTTAAACGTGGCTGTTCGCACTAACTAGATGGTTACTTGAGATACCAAGGGATTGAATAATCTTAAGAGACACTGTAAAGCCGGTATGGTCTTATTTTGTTCTTAAAAAACGACATTAAGGTAAAGGATTTCTTTAACGCCAGTATACCGAATCCGAGTGGCTTTATCGCGACTTTGTATTACGGGTGAAAAAAAGAAAAGCGATTCAAAAACCCGACGAAGCAACAGATCGCTCAGTGATTTGCTTGAAGAGAGGGAAAGAAAAAAATAATAAAATAAAAAAGAGCACAAAGAAGAGAAGGTGATCACTATTCGCCGGTGAAACAGCCTGCGGTAGAATTTTTCATAAAAGGTCTAGAGACCCGGTGAACGCATCGACGTCAATATTAAACTCGCGTTATTGCTTTCGCGTTCGTCTGACCAGAAAAGTTAGATTTTGGAAAAGCTCCACTGATGCTCCGTTACGTAGTAGCACCTCCGTGGAAACGTTGGTGAGCGACCAAAGGGATGGGTCGAGTATACGGCAGCTAACTGACGAGTAGTTAAATAATAAGGAGGGTTGCCTGTTTCCGAAATATATATATATATAGTCCAAGCGTGAAACAAGGAAGTAAATTCGAAGCGAATCGCGAAACAATGACAGTTGGCTGTGTACCAGGCTGGAGGCGGGAAAATTCGTATTTCAATTTCATGGTAAAATTCGCGAACGTACGAGCCAATCGATTCTCAGAAGCGAAACACGAGATTGGCAACAGTTGCGAAATACACGTGACGTTTGTTTCGATAAAAAAAAAGGAACGGAGGGAATTTTAGGAAATTCGCGAACCCGGGCGGCAACCACTGACCGTCCGTTAGAATTTAATGAAGCGAGGATCAAAGGGAATCAAGTGAAAGGAACCTGGAAACGGATGTGAATTTGGCGAATCTTCTGGCAGATCGGTAATCGAACTGTAGCATGCATGACTGATAAGGGACGGTGAAAAATTGATAAGCCTCCATTGCGATGGGACGCATGTCTTGTGAGATCTCGACAGGTGGACTTGTGGGTTCGAGAAAATTTTGATGGTCGCCGAGTGAGAGTGCGACATAAGGGTCGCAACATGATCGCCCGTTATGACTTTGTAAACTGTCTGCTACGCATTTAACACCCCCTCCAATATTATACATGAACGTACGAAGTCAGTCCTGCCATTCAGTGTCGCTATGATAAGCAAAGACCAGCATCAGCAACGCTATGGACCACTGATAAGAACCCACCCGTCTCCTCTACCCCGTTGATCCTCTTGAAATATTAAATTGATCTGGCAACGTTGATCCGTACATTTTCACGTAGCATACCTTTTACGACTCGGAGATCCCCACTCTTTAGCCTATCCAAATTCAAATCACGTGCCTCCCTCTCGTAGCCAGGGTCGCCCTGGGTGTCTGCAGTTGCGATGTAAACATAAAATTTGCACGATCTTCTCGGCAAGAAAATACATGTAAAGAGAGTGAGTAGATACAGGCAGAAAGAGAGAAGACGCTACCTATATAAAAGTGAGAACATAAAAATATGATAGGGATAGAAATAATGTTTTTTTTTTTTATTAAATCCTATAACACGCGAATAAATCGAACACGAGTACAGTGATACGATTAAAAAAAAAATATCAAACCGACCAGAAAGAATGCGACGTTAAAGCCCCGTCGCATAACAGGCATCCCTCTCCGTTATACCGATGCAATCGATTCACCCTGAGGGTTACTCAATTTTTCAAGAGTCCACGTCCTTTGCCAATTCTACAACCTGCCCATCAGGCTCGGCTGATTAAGACCCTTTTACAGCCCCCCCGCGACGGGTTAAACGACAGGGTCAGACAAGTGACCCGATCGTTCATCAAGATATTCTCGACAAGGTTATGTCCTTCCTGGGCTGGTTATCATTGCGCCCTTTGACATTCTAATATTTTGAGGTTCCTCGTTCGGCCGCATCCCCCTATGTCCCGTGCGCCACCATCGATACTGTCGCAACATTTTCCAGACACCCTTGGCGACTCCAGGAGACGTCACCCTCTTATGCGATGATTAACGATTAACTGTTTACGGTTTAGGCGTTTGTTATTGTCAAACGAAAGAAACGTAAAACAGTCAGCGAAGGTGCCGAGAGTAAAGATACATGTGTACAGTACGTTAATGTCATTAATCGTAATTAGAGTGCAAGGCTACGTTGCATGCTTTGATTTACGTTACCTAGGGTGAGCTTTTCGCCGGAATCCGGCGGGAGGGTGAATCCGAGAAGCGCCATACTTGATATCAGTACACACGGTACTATCAGATTGAAGAAGTAGTACAAAGTCCGTCTGCGTATCTTGATTGTGAACGTCACGTCGACGTATGGCTCGGGACAGCACTGATACGTGATTGTGTTCTTTTTACCTGGCATACCTGTAATTACAATGTATCACGTTATAATCGGCACGATCGACCGATAAGTAGCCTACCTGTCCATTCCATGATAACGAAATAAATGTATCTCTGGTCACGATGAATCTTTTGACAGGAACGACGAATACGGTTATAACGTAAATTTTCTTCATTCGAAAAAAAATATATATATAGATATAACTTTGTCATTAAACTTATATGATAGTCCACAGTGATTATCATCTGGATGATAGGACGACGATCGGATTGTTAATTGTCAATGAAAAATATACAGTGGGAGATATGGAAAAAAAAAATGAAAGGGTAGTAAAATTTGTATTATTTTTTTTTCCTCGGTTGGTAGTCCCTAATTATCAATCGACCCCATAGTACGAATTCGTTGCAGTCTTATCGACGAACAACGGGATTTCGTGCTCGGTAGTCAAATGAAGAGTCGACGTGTTGTTGTCGTGACATATCGCTGTCAAATTTTAAATGCGCACTGCCTTGAGTTCATTAAAACTCACCGATCAGGTACCATTCTCCGTTCATGATGAAATCGGACAAGTCACCTCCGTCCTCCGAGTTGAGTACCAGATCGAGCTATCAAGGTCAAAGTTTGATTAAGACAAGCGTGACCTACGACATTCCATGACAAAGTAGCAAAAGCATGCACACGTGCATTGGCGCGATAGCACCGTTCGACAAGTTTCCAATTAAACGTCAATTATTTATTTCGTCAAAAGAAATTACATTGTCGCACGACAAACAGTCGAAAAAAAAGGGTTGAACGACGATCGGCTTGTTTTATTTTCGTCGAATTAAAAAAAAAAAAAGAATCAGGGGAAAACGAATTTTCACGAAAACTAGAAAAGCAGATCAAAGGTGCCACGACGTATTACGCGTGGACGACGTGGCAATTATTTTCTTGACGTACATTGTGTCACGAGATGTGCAGTTATTTAACTTTGAACCGACTGCGAACTGCATTTTCATTAGTGTCCTGACAAGCCATACGATAATTGGGACAGGCGCGAATGGAAAATATATACAGAGCTATGCACGACATACGTACCACCTGAAGTTAGCTTGTCCATTTAATTTCAACTAATAAAGCCACCTTCAGGTTGAGCGTCAGTTGGTGCGTTTGTCCGTAAATAACTCTATATACACATACGTGTATATAGGTATTCGCCGGATTGTCTCGATTGACAAAATACCGCGAAATTCCATTTTCGCGTATACCCGTCAGCGACTGTCGTTTATTCGCATAGCGCGTTACACCGCATTTATTTCAACGATTCTGCACACTTTCGGCCTCCTCTGATTGGCTATCTGGCTCTGCCATCTCTCCTCCGTGGAAAAAAGCGTTTCCTCTGCCATCTGCAGGCAGTTTGTATAAAATGAAGCGAACCGCGAAGTGACGTGACTACGAGGCCTTATCGAGCTTTCAAAAAGTTCTCGAGGCCACGATGAGTCTCGTGATCACAAGTTTTTGGAATAGTCAGATAGAATTAAAAGAAAAAAAAAAAACGAACTTTCATATAGGTCAAATTCTATAGAACGAAACTGAGCGAAAAGACTGTCAAAAAAAACGAGGAATAATTGTCAGGTACAGATACGAACATGCCAAATCGAATTGATGCACATATCTAGCAATTCTAATCAATCTAATCAGCTAAGCAGGAAGCATTCAACGATCAATCGACAACACGTGCTCTAACAAATAGCAAATGATTCTTTTATATAGAATTACATGGACGTCTTCATATTTGTGAAAATGTGGAAGAGGTCGGGTGTAGTATGTAATAATATCACAAGAGAAATGTTCGAGAAGGTGACAGAGAGAGAGAGAGAGAGAGAGAGAGAGAGAGAGAGAGAGAGAGAGAGATGTACAAATAGTAGCTAACAGATTTCCAAAATATGAAAAAAAATATCTATACATATATATCTGCGTAATCCCAAAACGAAGCAGGGACGAAGTTCGAATAGAAATTACCTATGAAGACCGGATAAAGGTAGAATACATCCCATAAAATAAAGCACAAACGGCTTACGCGATTGGTGCGAACAGGAAGCTACATTTTGTCCAGCGATGGCTACGCCAATGCGCAATTTGATTTTCACCGCACATATTTCAACCATCTTTACACGCTTCGCCGTTAGACAGAAATCGTGTCTTTTCTATCCGGCAGCAAAATGTTCTGGTCCATTAAAATCAGCGATATACGTCCCCGTCGTTTCGCACCGACGTTCCTTTCAATATACCAAAGAACGTCGCCGCTATAGAAAACCAATATATGAATATATTTTTATTTCTCTCTCTCTCTCTCTCTCTCTCTCTCTCTCTCTCTCTCTCACTTTCCATCTTCTCGTTTCTCCATTATTTTTTATGTCTACCACAAGTTATAACCGTTCATGATCCCACTGAGGTATCAATCCAAGACAGTCGCGAAGGTGCAAAAGAAAAATATAAAAATTGTTCATTGCGTAAAAGTAAGAATAGGTGTCATTGATTCTCGCCTTTGCTAACAAGGTAGACAATAGATTACGTATTTAATAATGAAATGGCCATATGCATTTTTTTTCTTTTTTGTTCTGACGGCTATCTTAACGTCTACGGTAGATTAAGGTATCTTCCTTTATCAGGATGTACATGGTTCGGTGTATGGTCTTACATGGCTGCCCACAGACTCGTACGCACACATGTTCCAGCATGGCGCAATTGTGCGTCGAGGGGCACTCAAGTAAGAGCGCATCCGACAGTAAAAGAAAAACGCCGCTGCCCTCGCACGAGCTTGAGCCCGAAGTTTTAAGTGTTCGCGCCCGTGAATAATTATCGGATAAAAATATTTTTTATTCGCCTCTCTGTTCCGTGCCGTAAAACGTGACGTAAGACGGAACGACGAAATGTACAGTCCGAGAGGAAATGCGGCCGAGAAGGATATAGGTGCAGTAATATCTCCATGGTAGGGTGGATCGAAATAGGATCTCCACTATCAAGTGGCAGCAGACGGGGGTAGCTTCGTGCAACATTGGCATTGGCATACGCAACAGGTGAAAGCAGGTACCGACTTCAGCCTCTTAGTTTTCAATGTCGAGTCACTTTGGCGAAATATCACGCGATAAGTGGCGGCGCTCGTTTCCATTCTTTCCTTTCTGTCGATACACTTCCGACTTGAGATACTTTACGTTAAGGGCAGAGACTCGCGCTCCACTTTGCTTGATCGGCAAATATATTTGCGTTTTGACAATTTTTTACTCGAACTATTGAACGACTTTTAGGTACTTCGAGCCGGTGGTTATATATGTATGGCTTTCGTGAGTCTTTCCTGACACGAACTTCCCATTAATGCTCGCGTATTACGTGGACTTTGGGAGACGATTTTTAAATTTTTCTCTTACGACCTTACGCGCTTTCATTTTTCTCGCTTTAAGGTGGTTCGATCGCTCGAGCACTTCCAAGATGCGGATCTGAATTATGTAACAGGTTCTTGGCAGGTGCTTAACGGTCGTGCGTGCAAAATTTTATAATTATTAAACAGCAATATCTTCGTCGGGATTTCACGGCTAGCGGGCGTTGAAGGGAAATTAAATTCTTAAGAGACTTTTTCTGCACGTCGCACGTTACTGGGATGATTTTTTTAATTCATAGTGCACTTTTTTTTGGGTTTCTTCTTTTATTGCTTTATTTAAACGACATATATGAACATTTTACTTTATACACATGGAATTCACAGAAATCGAAATACTTTTATGATGCTAGGCGAACCACCTTAATGCATTTTGAAAACTCGCGATTTTTTTTCTTTTACAAAGCGCACGATTAATTTGGGAGAATTTTCAAAAAATTTTTAATACAGTGGTACCTGCTTTTGAGAAAAATTGGATTTTTCGAAAAAAATGATTTTTAAAGTCTGAATGATTCGGGAAAAATTTCATTGACCATTTTTTTTTGTACAGGTTAATATTTTCTTTTGTCGACGTCTCGATTTCGTCAGAGCGAAAGAGGAATGACAGAAGAAAATAAGTACGTGCGGATACCATGGCTTATGTCAATGCCGATTCTGAATTAGCTGATGTGTTAATGTCGGTACTTAAAAAGAAAAAAAAAAAAGATAAACGCAGAGGCTCGAGCGTGTGCGAGGCAAAGGCGTACTTAACTTAAATTTATCGTAGCGAGTACCCATTCTCTTTATCCTCCATTATGCAACACGTGCATATGTAACACGTGCATGCTAAACGGAAAAAAAAAACTGTAAAATATCCATGTACCCCGAAAAGACCTCAATGAAAATCAAAAAATAATATTTCAAACTCAATTTAATTTTTTGGCAACAAAAACACCTCAGTTTGACCAAAACATTGATAAAATTACTCGGAAATCCTTAACTGCAGTATCCGATTGCAGTGAGACTCTATAATTGCAATGATCAGATTGTAAAAAAAAGAAAAGAAAAATCCAAAATCCCATGCGGGTTAAATTTTTCAAGAAATCAAGAGGCGTATCCTGAAAACTCAAACGAACCCTCGTTCCCGTTAACGAATGCGATAAAATTACCGCGAGCCTCTCGACCGACCCAGAGATCAGTTCAGCCGAGCCTTGATACCTTGATTAATCAATCCCCAGACTCCAAATTTTTTAATCAGGGGTCCAGACCAACGAAGAATTTCGAGAATGGGGAGTCGCTCGTGGCTAGCATGGAAGCGTCACTCAGCTATGGACTCCACGGGAAATCGGGATTCGGTTTGATAGATCGTAATAAAGTACATCAGCAACTCCCCAGCGATATTCGGCAGCCGCGAAATAAAAGGAGCGAACGGGAAACGCGGGGCTTAGGTAGCGAAAGTAAAAAACAAAAAAAAAGAAAGAAGAAGAAAATTCCGTTGGTAGGGTAGAAAAGTGCCGCTTGGGAATCTCGCAAAAACGAGACGACGCCGCGACCCGACAGTGTCCGTAAAGTTTTGGCGATCGATGGAAACGACGTGCGATGAAAACTTTCCTGACAGATACGTCCAGACTCGTGAGATATTTTTCGCGAGTAACCGAACCTGCCAAATGCGTTGCCACGGCACGATTTTCGAATAAAAACGAAGCCGCGTTGAAATTTTGAAAAAATATTTTTTTATTCACCCTCCTACACATACACACAATATACCACGCGATTAGCATACTAATTTCCTCGTAGTTCCTACCACGTGCGCGATCCCCACGACTAAGGCTGTTACGGCTTGTGTCGCGCGACTGTCATGACGTCAAATTAACGTAACCGGCTTAACGCACGTAGTCGTCTCTTGTACGTCACAATGGCAGACATTTGAAACCGTCGTTTGTCCTACGTTTTTTTAGTCAAAGAAAAGATAAAGAGGGAGAGTATTTTCATTGGCAATTGATAGCACGCACGGTTCATACCGGGTGACACGGTTTACTTAATACATTGAAAAATAATCCTACATCAATGTAATTTCAATATCTTTACCACGTTAAATTCCCCATACCGTGGTCCCGTTTTAAAAATAGATCTTCCCAGCGAAATCATACACCCACCCTTTAACCAGCATGCAGGGAAAAATTAAGGAATCGAGGGATTTTTGGGATATTAGAGTGATAACGTGTATGGGAGTGTTTTATTGCAGAGTCGATAGTAGAGTGACGTTGGACATTTACTCCATGCAAAATAGTGATTTTCAGCTCAGACATAATCACGTGGTCCCTGCTTTGACTGGTCGATGTTTTGTGTGAATGTAGGTATGCGGTGGTGTCTCTTTCTATTATTGTAGAGCTGTTTATTTTTTTTTGTTTTTTTTTTCAACGAAGCCTCGCCTCTATAACTCTGTACGTAACTTTATATAATTTCATTAAAGCCCGCTTCTTTAGGAAGCATTTGAAGCAAACACCGGCAAGCGACATCAGCCCATTAGCATTTATGTTTCCTCTCTTCTAGGTGTTCCTCAAATATCAAACAATTATAGCCAATTCAATGTGCTCGATTTGCGTTCGGGAAGTAACGAATAAAAGTAAAGCATAAATAACGTATGATATCACATTCCTTTACGGGGTAAGGGTGTCGACGTTGCTCGTCGCGACGCCCTTACCAAGTTCAGGCCACGTGTCTTAGGCTCTATGCGCTTTACAGAAGCATATTTCTGTAGCTCCCGTATATTTCCTTTCGAAATATATCGAATTTCATGAAATTTCTCGCGTGTCGCGCGAAGCAGGAAGATGGCCGTAAATCGTTATACAGCATGACCTTTAAATAAATAAACGACTCGAAAGAGGTCAAGTGAATAACGTATGTACCAGTTTTGATTTGGACGTGATTCGTGATATCTTTCGAAAATAATAATGACACTTATCGAGCTATCGTAACTCTTACTCTTGTATCCTGTAATTTCATTATTTTCCAAAAAAAAATAATAATAACAAATTAATTCGGCAAATTCTCACCGGCAACGTCACGTGGAACGGATACAGAAGTGTCAAAGAAAAGTACGACGTCCAAATGACAAGTTCAATCCTGTTAAGGAAAACCGGAAACTCGGTATCGTAAATTAAATTATATCCACCTGCATACCGGGTGGTCAAAAATTTCCAGACACACGTAAAACTTGGCCGAAACTTATGCAGAGTCGTAAAGCGTGCATAGATTGGAAGGAAATATAGACTGTAAAGTGTACCGAGTGAACTTTGAAAATTTCAATCGAGTTTTACGTCCGGATTTAAGTAGGGGTGTCAACGGGGTACACGACTAATAATTTAGCACGAAAGTCAAGAGTGCCCGAATGAGCGTGGAATTTCGTCTTGAAGGTGTTTAACGTTACACCGTGTAGATCTCACTGCTGCTGGCGCGTTATCTATATGCAAGAGGATACAGCAGGCGAGATTAGAATTTCGCGAGATGTCGAGTGCGCCGAAATGAACGTCATTTACGTTGGCAGAAGATCAAGCTTAGTTAGTGGCGTACGAGTTAATGACACTTCGCTTTTCGAATGGAGTCCAATGTTTTCTTAAATGGTCTTGATAAGTCGTTGTGTCGATAAGCGAACGAGCGAGGGTCTGTGTGTACGAGAAAGTATTTAATATCGTATGCTTCCCGTGAGCGCGAGAGAGACGGACTTATGCGTAGTCACGCGTGTAAGAGAAAGACAGACCCAGCGGCTAGACGTTCTCTCTCTACTGATGGTTTGTTGCTTCGGTTAGTCCTTGCGAAAACTGAATGCTGCCGTTAGAGTTTTTAATGATAATTAAAAATTTTATTTATTTTTTTTTAAACGTTAATTAAAAATATAACGTCTCGTACTATTTTAATTTATGTAGTCGCGTACGTCATTGTTCCTGACTCCGTTACTCTTGAGGTTCACATAGGGTGGGCAATTTACAAATTTCAAGGGAAAAGTCCTTTTCGCTACCAATTTACGAGACAACTTACTTTCAGCGATCGGTTCGCACCTGCCAAATTTGACAGGAGCATTTGAAGTGAATTGGACGATATATTACGTAACGCTCGTACGGAAAAGATGTACCGGGTGGTAAATAAGAAATGTACCACCAAAATGTTTTTTTCCATGATCGCGTAGATCCGAAAAAAAAATGTTCGATGCTTCATTGAAATAATTTCAAGTCGAAAGTGGTGCAAAAAAATTCTTTTCCACTTCCTTTAGTTTTCATTAAATCTCTAATTTTATTGAAAATCAAGCACGTGGTTTTATTTAATAAAAATTTTACATTGACAGCCAAGCTTAAATTTCGGTAACATAACCTTGCATTAAAGTTGTCTTAAAAAGTTTTGGCTTATCTTCGCAACCAAGCAAGATATTTATGTGTACGGTTTCTAGCGAACCACCCTGTACATACACTTTCTGCGAAACGGCACATTATCGATTGAGTGCATGTACACGTCATTAGTAACGAAATGTCAATTTCAACACAGAAAACCAGACTTGGCATATTTGTCTTTCGTTTCGCGTGGGAATCCGCGCTTTAACCCCGAGGCGCGTTTGCATACATGCATTGTTAGTGTAAAGAAAACAAAAAAAAAAAGAAAAACGGAAGGTAAAAAAATGAGTAGCACGATGACTCAAACACACCACCCTGCATAAAGATCATCACCTCGTTCCAATGAGACGTGTGTTAATTGTAGAGAAGAATCATTAAAAAAAAAAGAAAAATTGTAATCTAAATTCAAACTACGTTCTACGAAAAAAAAAAAAAAATCATCTTTCTAAATTTTGTTATCGAACGATAGAAGGAAAAAAAAAATTGAACCAAATTCATCAGACGCAATAAATCACTATCGTCAAACGTAATCAACGTCTCTACGACCTATTGGGATGAATTTATCATAGGACATTCATTTGTCTATCACCGACTGCAATTAATTTTCAAAATCTATCGTCTAAGAGAAATTCTTCTGACAGACTATGTTATATGGATGCTAAGAAAAAATTTTTTTTGCAAAAAGCACATCTTCCCTGCCTCGCGTTATCGCACGCGAGAATCAGGGCGAGTAACGAAGATTCGCGTCACCAAAGACGTCGAGTATAACGAATATCGATGCAAAGATTCTCAGTGACCTTGAACGCAGGACTTTTATCTCTGAAACTACGAAGCGTGAGGAATGGCTATCTATGGAGCGTTGCTATTGTGTTTGCGCTGTTGTGTCACGGATAGAAGGAGACAGAGGATACAAAAAAGTAGGAGGGACTAGCAAACGGAGAGAAAGAGAAAATTTTTCTTTTTAACTCGATAACAGATCGCAGATCTCCCAGTATAGTAAAAGTAGAGTCGAAACGTCGACGGACGTGAAGCGAGTCTCTCGATTGGCAGCCTCGCCAAGAGAATGCTTCGAGGACTCGAGTGCTATATAAGAGATAGGTTAATTTCCCGTCTTGTGCCACGACGTCTCTCTATTCCGCAGCATCCAATTTCATGTTCCGTTAAGAAGAAGAAAAACGAAAGGGATTGCATCCGTCGATCCCACAGTCGTTAAAAATATATACGTATCCAATCAAAATGTACGATTCGACTGGATATCGCTGTAGTCCGAGTACAGAACGATATTCATATAAAAGACAAACATAAAGGCCATCTCCATAGAAGATAAAAACTCGCCAGTGCGTTATGACCCATTTTACATTATCAATTGTCGATCTGACGAAGGCTAGAAAGGAATGACTTTTTGTTTTCTGTGATTTTCTGGGCCCCTCAAAAAAGACCCTCTTCATCGTCCGTCACTGGTTTACTTAACGTTATTAGGAACTTTTTTCATGGTTTCAAGGAATCGGCTATGGTGCTTTGTGTGTTAATTGTGTACGTGTACTGGAGACAGTAGTGTACCTGGTTGCCGTGGTAGGTCCAGGATCCGAACTTCATGTCACAGTGTTGGTCGTCAAAGGGGAACCAAGTGATGTCTATCTTGCATGTGCTCTTGAAGATGCCCGGGGGGACGTAGAGGCAACTGCCGTTATTCGAGACCACCACGTTTGTTTGGTACGTCCCGTCGAAACCCTCATCCGCACTAGCATTTCATCATATTTTCATTATTACTCTCATTCCTCGAAAGATCGTAAGTCGATTTCGCAAGGGTCAGACAAGATCAAGAAGTGAAAGACACAGGTTAGATTTAGGATCCTCCTAGTCGCCTTATGCTAACAGACGCCATTAAGATATGAGGAAGCGAGCGTTGGTATAGTTGGAGTTAAAATTTTATAGACTTTTTGAACAATTGTCAGAGATAGCAAAAAAGGCATGACAAATCGGTTATACGCAGTTTTTGAAATCACTGAAATTTATTGTAAGCTTTACTCTTTTTTTTTTCTGATTCCCCTTGATAATTTTTTTACTCCCAGACTACGCGCACTATTGCGACCAGCAGCAAATATGGCCGGAGCTTTCGAATTTTTCTTTGGAATTATTAAGCCGCGGCAGTAGCGTAGGCTTTACGTGGGGGATTACACGATTTATGTTTTCGGCCAGGGTGCTGTAAATACCCAACCCGTTAGATGCTTAAACCCAATTCGTGGTGTCTCCCTTTCTTGCCGCTTCTTTCTCGCCGTCTCGTTAAGCTACGTATTTACCTGGTTCTACATATTTTCTCGTTTTTTTTTTACTTTTCTTTCTCGCTGCCGTTAAGCTGCCATCTCACAAAAATTTGTGACAATATTTTTTTTTCTCTCTTTCATTTCTCGTTTAAGCACTCACTATGGCAAAAGAGTCATAGATTTTCAGGGTGATATTTTTTTTTTCAATTGCTTCTATACTTATTTTCCCTTTTTTTTTTTGATTCTGCTGCGACGCTTAATGTGTCACGTGAATCTGTGACAATATTCGCTTCTTCTCGCGTGTTTCGCCTTTGAACGTTTCCAGCGTGAATAGCTGAAGTTTTTCAAAGCGATGTCGAAGTACCCGAGTGCGAATAAAGTACAAGTGAAAAATAACTTAAATGAACCAGCAAAGGCAGTGATATTGAAATAGTTTGAATTCTAGGCAAGTTAAGGGGCGGCAGGACTCGATACTTCCCTTTCGTTGAATATTTAGCGAATTCATTTTGAAAGAACAGGGAATATTATCAACGAAATTGAAGGATTCTTCAGTAGCGACAATATTCACTTGGAAATGAAAAATCAAAATGGCGTACACGTTAATATACTCGGAGAGCTTCTCTCTCGTGAAACTACAGTACTTTCATATGCTTGATCTTGCCTGCGGGTCTTTATACTAGTTTCATCGAAATCTCGATCTCGTAAAATTAAAATTTTTAAGGTTAATCGTTAAGCGCTCATCACGAGATTTCTTTATACATCCGTATTAGTATTAAAATTTAATTTTACAATAAGACTTCGCGTGATTTAATAAATGATCCATTAAAAAAAAAAATTCGTCTTAAGTATAATCAAACCGCAAGATTCATTATTGCAAAGCGCAGGGTAATTACTTTTCTTTTTATCAAATAACAATGAAAAAAAATATAATTCAATTTTCAAATTAATTAAAGTCGCGCTCCGTAGACTCAAATGGACGCTCTAACATGAGAATATTGCGAGGGATACAATTAATTCAAAACCCACCCTCTTTGTACCGCCAATAAATATCCACTGTGTATAATTACAAAGCTATTAGCTTGACACGAAAAATTTATTGAGGTCAAAAATAGAAAGAAAAAAAAAATACTAAAAAAAAAATCCCAAAAAGAGTTTCACCCGCCAACCCCGTCGGAGCGGACGATAAAAAAAATATTGCGCTGCCACAGCTGCAGGACGAACCGTATTCAACCCTTTCCGTGATCTTCGATGTTTCCTCCACGCAAAAAGAGACACGTCGGCCGAGCATCCCGACGCAGACAACAATTGGCTTCATAATTAATCCCCAATTAAGAGAGTTCGGGAGAAAATTAATTACCCTCGAAAAGGCGCCGGTCCCGCGCGAACGAAATAACAGCGGAATATCTGCTATTGACAATTTAACGAATCAAGATGAAACCACGTTGCCCGGAAGACACGGAAGGACAAGATAGAGAAAAGGATATCGAAGGCCAATAAAACGAGGACGTAAAAGGGACATCGGGGACTTTCGCGAAGATGATTGATCCAAAAGTGGTTCGATTGAGAATCCGCCTTGAACTCATTACACTTAGCTTATCAAGGACCAAACCTTTTGATTGCACTTTGAAAGACTTTATCGTATCGACAGATACACGTAACTACCATTAATGATACCCGTGAAGACTGTCGATCGATCGATATGTCCCATCGTGACTCCCCTCCCCCCCCTCCCCCCTCTTATTAGTGTCATTAACGTTTGATTAATCGAACATCAAAGTCGGCGATCCCGCAATCACGAGCACTAATAACAATTTGCTGACTACACGAGAAGTTCACAAAGAACGCGGATAATTTGCGTGACGTATAAAAACCATTGGGTATCGTCAGGATCTTACTAAAAATTTGACTCTCGGGTCGCTGTGCATCCTCGAAAAATTAATTGCACGCAGACCTGATTGTTATGCGGGTTACGTAATTTCCTTAAAGTTGACTGCGCGAAGGAACATACTTTCCACTACGGGGAGTTTCACTTGATATTGATTGGCACGGAAGACCCGGACTTTGCGCAGAGCTTTATGGATCCTCCATTGCGCGAAGGTAACTAACGTGAGAGGAAGCATCGTTGATTTTTTTTTCTTCCTCTTCTTCCTCACCTCCATCCCTTACTCCGTATCCTCTTTCCCACGTAGACGTAATAAATTAACCGAGAAACTTTCAATCCGATAGCAATTGGTCCACTGTGATGTACGTCAAAAAGGACTCTCGAAGTTTAACCAAAGAGTTCGGCAGTTCGTGTTACTTCGAGCAGTAACAATAAGTAGTTAAGATGTCAGATGATTCTTGGACACTAAGCAGATGAAGAACGAATCGGGTCACCGGGTACATATTTAATACAGCGCGAAAGCTTTTAGCATTATGAGACGCGTCTAGGTGAAATCTTAAGAAATTGTGAAAAATAGAAAAAAAAACAAGCTTTTTAACGTATGGTTATGAAAATCTACGTCGATCGATAGAATCGAAATTTCATGAAATTTTTATATTCGGAATTTACCGAACGACTTGTTCCAATAATTCAAATTCACCGTGTTCAATCCGACGATTGAATAGGTCCGATTCCAGGATGTAATTTAGCGCACAGTTCGCTACGGGTACACGAATTGTTAACCTGTACATGTGGAACACGGAATTGCACGGAATGCAACTGGAATCTGGAACGTTTCCGTTGTCTGTTTTTTTACGGTCTTCCAAGCAGAGAAATTCGTAAGAAGAAAAGACAAAAGAACGAATTGCGAGGCACGAAAATATAAGTGTTACCGTGCACGAAGTCAATCGACGAGTGTTATTCGACGGGTCATTTTTTTTAAGCCTAAAACATTAATCGCCATGACGTATCCTACCACCGTTCGCGAATTCTGAGAAACGCTTGCGTCGATTGTTCGCGCGAACAAAGACGCGATCCGCGAGGCCATTGTCGGACTTTCGGATAAATTCTCTTCCGGAATTGCTAACCCTCGGAGCTTCTGAAGCCGCGGCTCGCCGCTCCAACCGTCGCGCAACAAGTAAGCCAACCGAGAGGAGGGAGAAACTCCTTTTGTTCCACGAGGTAACCAACCTTCGCGGCATTGTGCTATGGTGTTATGCATTTTAAAATGACATAAGCTTGCGTCACCGCCACGCGACGGCGAAGAGTCCCTTTTTGTAATTCCGAACCCACCCGTTCTCGTACTTTTTTTTAATAGGTTTAGGAACGCGAGCTTTAAAATTTCGGCATTTCCCCATTTCGGCAAAGCAAATTATACATATACACCCCTGATATGATCGAACTTAAATGAGTTTTAATTAATCTTTTTTTACAACTTACAATTTTCCTTTAGTCCTACACGATTTATTAGAGAGAAAAAAAAGAAAAAAAAATTTACATGTTTCGTAATTATTTAACGTTGCACGATAGAGACGAACGATTTTTACGAGTGAAAAATATTTTATTTATAAATATATATATATATTCACTTGACATGTCGCACGCTGTCGTCGTATAGCAATTAAAGTCCGTAAAGTTTACGTGAGACTTATCATACGACATTATATACATATATATGATCCGACGGACAGATTTATCAGATTTTTTACCCACGCGAAAATTACAAACTATACGTATGTTGCTGCGAAACTGAAATGATTAAATTCAAATTTTTTTAAAACCATAATTTACCCCAAAAAAATCAGCCAATGTATTCGAGAGTCTTTGTAATGTCAGTCACAGTAATCCTACCATTAGCAGTCGACTTGGCAAACATAATAGAAACGTGTACAAGAAGGTGCAGAGGCAACTGGCACTGCCATCTTAAGACGTACGGTTAGATGTGTTCGCAAAGACGATTTTCTGAGTTTTGATATTTATCATAGTAAGGTTTAGATCGATTGAGCGAAGTACACAGAGTTACGTTTAACCCGTCGAGTTAAGTACGAAGTTTGAGTTTGTACATCAGCACGGTGCTTGATGGATTAGGTTAACTTCCTAAGTAAGAGCATATGGTTTAAGTAGAGCATTGTTTAAACTCGAGCGGTTAAATTTATCGTCAACCGATGCCGCGAACTAAGCGCACTCGCTTCAAGCAACCAATTTTGCGTCTCTTTTTCGATTCCTATCTGAATTATTGTACAGTGTGAAGTATCATCTCAAAATGACATATCAATGGTTTCCGGCTTTGGTACTCAGAAAAAAAATTTAATTTTTTTTTCCATACTCAAGTACCAAGTAAAGTCGTACAATAATGGCGGCCAAACAAGTCGTGCACGTTAAATTGCTTTAATAGGAGAAATGCAATTATGAATTAGGAATTAATTTTCGTACTGTGTGTACATACCAGCCGCACGTTCGCTGTTACACATAAATTATATATGTATATCCTGAATTGTACAATCAACTTGAAAAGTAATACTATCGCAGGAAATTACCAACGATACGTATGCGAAATGTTGCGCGTTCAGGTAATTACTTATTTTCTACATGTGTCTATGGTAAAGGTACAACGAGCAAACGGCTTCACATAAGTTTGTTAACTGTACACGTTCACTTGTACAGTACGATATGTAGCAGTAATGTAAAAGGCGAATCCACAATTTATCAACGAGTAACTACCGCGAATTTCTACTAAATTGAACAACGTCATGAAAAATAGCAATTCGATATCAATCGCAGGGCGAAAGATTCAAACAGCAATGACGACCCTTTAACGAGCTTCGCGAACCAAGTATCAGGTGCTTGAACGATAAGTTTATGAACGCTAAAATTCAAAGCTACTTAACAAAATGGGCGTTTAAAAGAGTAACCAAGATTTCACATGTATAATACATACGATCTGGTTAAGGAACCATGACGAAAAGGTCGAATGGAATTTATGTATTAAAAAAAAAAAGGTTCTTCACCCAAACTCCATCTAATCTCCTACAGGCATCGAACTACCAGACTAAGAAAAGTATAGTTCTTTCACGTAACTCGAGTCATTGTCTACGACCCCCGCCCTGGCACCGAACTCGAACTTCGTCGACAAGACTTTAATTAATTAAAGCAGATCCGTGCACTTTGTGCCACCGAGTATATACCTACGTATAAAACGCCCTCCGCTGGCTGAACCAACTTGGTCAGTCGTTAGACGCAGTCCAGCCACTGTCCGTTATAAAACTCTGACAAAAGGAGTTCTGGGTCTAAAAAGAGCCCAAAGATCCACATACAGGATCAAATCTGATCCTGACCAGCGCGAATGTTCGTTTATGCACTCGTGTCCCAAAAAATTGTGCAAATCGACATACGTCGATTTGACACCTGTCAAAATCTTCAGGAGCATCGTTCGACCGAACGCTCAAGCCTGGCGAGTGCACGAGATTAATCATTAGACATTATACAGCCAAGCTGAAGTGATCAATCTGGCACTAAATCGGGGTTGCAGTTAGATGGCTTCGAATGATCGATACACGTGCAGTCCTATTATTGAGAAACATCTAGACACGCTTGCACCCAGACGCACGTGGGCTGTCATCGTGACCGGAAGCGACAGTGGTCCCTGCTCCCATTTGTCAAGATGATATTATTGAGTAACAGTGAACACAGAAGATGACGCTAATTCGTCCAACGATCCTTCCAGCATCCTTTGGCTGTACGATCGAGCCTGATGTTTATCTCCAATCGGTCAGGAGGCTCGAGAATAGCCGATCGATAAAGGACGACAGAGGCATCTGCTATCGTCTACTCAATTAAGAGTCCTGCTTCTCTTGATTGATGATTAATGCGAGTATCTGCCAGAGCGTGACTTCAGGTCAGGCAGATGCATCGAATTTATATATACCTGTATATGCACGTGTCAGGCATGAGAGAGCTCGAACGAGCCAAGATCCTCGATAATTAACCTGATGGCAATCTGGGAGCTATCTCATTGCTGTTTACATGGGGAATATCTAGTTATACGCAAGTGAGCTGGCCTCGGGAAAATTCCCTAGGTCTCTAGTAACCTAAACGTTTAACTGCCTACCGCTCTGTGCCCCATGCATTCCAGGTACACGTATTTACATAGAAACGTCTGACTGCCAGTCCGGCGTAGGATCTTCGGAGACGATTTTTAAAATTGGATTTTGAAGCGAATGCAAAAATATTATTAGGCCCGATAATTGCCTTGGTGCAGAACGATCGTTATTTTTAGATTTTTTTTTTAGCCTATTGGCTGTTTAGCATTTTACGATTGGACCGTACGGAGTAACGACGACAATGCGATTCCCTCTTGCCGATCATTCTATAATATCACGTACGATGATGATCATTGTCCACGAGATATTTTCTCGATTCGCTGATGATCATTGAGCAATTTAAATCATCGACTGAGACTATGAAAATTATACGATGTATTATACGTGGAATCGGATAATCGTTACTCGTGGCTTTTTGTACATCTTATATTACGCTGTAAAGATCGACAAGCGGAATGCGAGACGCAAAGCGATTTGGCGTTAAAGGAAAATCATTTTTTTTTAATGCATCTTTCTCTCTCTAATGGGAAACGACAGAGCTGAGCGTCTCGCACTTAAAGGTTACTAATGTATATTAGGATATATTATTACATAGGCATAATATTTACAAATAAAAAAGATATCTATATGTATACATACACAAATACGTTCCAAGTGTATATGTATAGATATGGATAAAGATATATCTATATATATATAAATATGTCAAGGGGCACGCGGCACTCACAACGGAAAGCTGATTTATTTCAAAGAAAAAAAAAAAAACTAAACCTTGGGACACGTGACATTGAAATTATAACCTAATCTAACCTGACGAATTATTTTTTAGCCCATCACAATTCCGAATTTGGAGCATAAAAATTTTTTTGAAAAATTCGCCGTGAGTGCTGCATAATGTCCCCGAAAGCGTACGTTACAAATAGAACTTTTCCAGGACCATTCTGAAAAATGCCAATTGTCCTCATGACTGCCAATACCCAAGAAAAAAAAAAAGTCCTGGAAACTGCCTTTTAACATATTTATATATATATAGATATATATATATACGCATATAATACAAATATATATAGATAGATATGATACTCTGCTTAGTTCTAGCATGGAGTTAAATAAACACATGCATCAGGGGTCTCGATATTACTTTAATATAATAATAATAATAATAATATAAGATGCGAAGCGTACACTGGGATAAGAAATTACGTACCCTTCGATTAAAATAATATGGCAATGTTATTCGTGAAAATCATTGATACTTTCTTTGTTTTCCTTTTTTTTTGTTCTTTTTCCCTTTTTAAAGCTGTCCTAATCAATGTGTCTGTCAAGCAAGACGACGGTAACGATATCATTCCCTGTCCTTAACGCGACAGGATATGCTTACCGTCGCCTACGTGGCGTTCTGAAACATTCTAAGTTCTATGAAGAGCACCGCGACGACCTTTCGTCTTTTTCTACTCTTCTTTACGAACACCCGTGTCATCCGCCCGTGTACTCTACCACGATGCAATATGCAGCCAAAGCTTTTCGGTAGCTGTCAGATCGAACGAACTGGATGAACTTTTCGGCGAAAGTATTTCCGGTCTGCCGGACTAGAGCTGTCTTCGCGAATCTTCGCGAAATTCAAGATTCCCGACCATAGTCGATTTTCGCGATGAATAACGGCAGCAGTGAGAATTTCAAAGCGCCACTGCCGACAGAAAACTTTTACGTAATCGACTTTTCCCGGAAATTATTCCTTCCTTTGCACTACTTTCTTTTTTACTTTCCCTTTATGCTTCCACTTCAACACGCAAACGGCACTGTTGCGAAATTCCTTGCGTTCCTTGCGAATCGTTCTTACGAGTCTATCCGGCTTTTCATCGTTTATCTATGTGCAGCACGTTGCTATATGTGTATATATAGATTTAAAGTATGCACATAAAGGATATATATATATATATAAAAGCGCGAGTTAGTACGAACGAATTATAGCATGAAAGAAACTAACCTCTCGCGAACTGCAAACTGCATCTACCCTTTTGTGAGTTTACTACGTTATAGTAGATATAGTGCATGTAAAGTCGATGTACCATAACTCGTAATGAATTAGACGGACGTTCACTTTTCACCAGCTTTTCCTTCTTTAATAAAGATAACCCCACGGAAAGTCGATAGAAACTCGAGAGTCGTTATATACATAATAGCTAAGCTAAGGTATACACGTTATCGCGTTATATAGGGTGTACGAAATACTAAAATTCTTAGAACGTCTATTCACAGTTTTCCATAGCTAATCGGACGCTACCGTTATCGTCCCATAGACCCTCTGCTATAAGAATACCGAATGAATTTGTCCTTTTATAAATTGAACTTTGACCGGATTCAAAAGTGATTGAATAAAAAGTTTCTGATTATTTAATTGTTTACAGCAACAGATATCTATAGACAATAAAGTTTTTTCGTCTAATAAATTTACATTGACTTTCGTTAGTCGCGCGATAATATTGCCCATTAAAAAAAATTCTTTTAATTTCATTATAATTAATTAATTTTGTTTTTTATATTGCTTCGACGCGTCTTCGTTGCTTTCTATAAGGAACACATTTATTTGGCAAACGCTATAACGTGAAATATTTATCGATTCTTTTTACGAGACAATCGCTGATAACTACGTGATACGCGGACTTCCTATTTGGAGGTTAGAACTTTATATAGGTTATATATACGTATGTCTGTTTGTAAAAACAACTTTCAGACGGAAGTCGAACATATTGTCATCCGGAGGGCTGTATCTGATACGAGTTTTATAGAGGACATGAAATTGAGCAAGATGACGTTACCTGTTGTACATGAGGACATCCGGTTTCCACAGTTTGTTCGGTGTTATTCGTAAATCCTGCACGCCGCCGTACTCGGACACGTTCCACATCAGATTGTAATCGTGCCATTCCTGAAAGACGAATCAAAGTTGGCTGATTACAAATTTTAATAAAAACCTGCTCCACGTTGATTGTAATAAATTACAAAAAATATACGGATAACGTTAACCGAATTATCATAAAAATACATTGAAAAGATTAGACAAAGACAATAATACGTATATGTGAAAAATAAAGATTTATATTTAAAGCCTTCGAGAATAAGTGGACGCGTGACTTTTTTTCGAAAGAAAATCATGGTGACATTTTTTTTTATATCGCATACAGGAAAAATCACAACAAAAATTTTTTCAAATCCTATTATATGCGTTAGGACAATAATTGAGTGTTTGAAAGTGCTTTCGTCACGAATGGAGGAAAGTTGGTAATTAAATTTTCGAGTATCGCTTTCTTTTAGTAGGAAACAAGTCAGCGTGCATACATATCTGTGTATAACGTGTGTATAAAAAAAAGGGGTGAGCAAGGGGCACTAGAGAGAGAGAGAGAGAGAGAGAGAGAGATTGGGCAACCCTGTGTAAATTAGTGCTGAAAATGAAGAGTTTCATCAGCAGACAGAAAAGAAGACGTAGACGTGAGAAAAGCTAAAGCCTATATATGTTTTGTAGGAGATAAATTTAGACACAAAAGAAACATGTGCACCGAAGTCAAATGAAACAAGATGGACCATAGAAGATTTATGTTCACTTTGTGTCTTTCTCTACGGTATGTTTTTTTTCCTAGTTTTTTCCCCCCATTGCCACCAACCCCTCCCTCCCTTCACACCCCACTTTCTTTAACATCGTTAAAGCTCATTATCGAGCTTTCCACTTGAAATACCGTACTCTTTTAAAATTCGCCTTGATTATCTTGCACTTGACGTTATCATCGTTTCGCCGGTAGTCAAAGGAACAAGATAAGAAGGGAAGCTTCTTATCTCGGCGAGAGTAATGAAAACAATGTGGATTTTCATGCAAACAATAGGTACGACGTATCTTATCCGCGTGTCTTTGATTTGGAAAATTTCGAAATTATATTATTAAAAAAACTAGAACTCGGTATTTACGTGGGTATGAAAATAAAGCGTTCACCCTATATAACAGCCTGTATCCTCTGTACTCCCTAATGCAGGCACATATACATTCCCTGAATCAGCGTACGCTTCGCATAAATCACAAAAGCCAGGAATTACATCGCACCGGATATAGAGAAAGGACCGGGTTAAACCGCCGTCTCGCGTTACGAGGTCGCTCGTAGACCTGGTTGAATTTCCGATTAGTGGGAAATGACTCAACCGAGCGCAACAATGACGCCTAAAACGGTGGCCCAGCAGCGACAGACCGTCGTAAATTTGCGTCGACGTGAGAAGGACGTCCGACGAATACGGTAGAGTTAACGCCTGGAGTCACAGTCAGTTTGTACCTGCATAGGTACGTACTTGGCAGGTACAAACAGAGTAGGCGGAGTGTCGAGAGAGCAAAGAGTCCGCAAGGCGGAATCAAGTAGCACACGTAGGCAGTGAAATTTCCATGAAAAATTTTGGACCAATTGGAACAGTAGTTGATTTTAGGTTAATTAGCTCGGTCGGTAAAAAAGTATTTTTCAGTGACTCTTCATGTCTGCATATATACATATACACATGACGCAGTCTAACCTGTCCGTTGTGTCGTCGATCAAACGAAATGTTAAAAGTCAATTTCAGGAAATTTATGAAGGTTCAAAGGCGTCCGACTGGTGCAGTTTACAAAATTATTGATCTTATTAGGATAATCAGAGTTATCGGTTTATGCGGTGGAGAAGATTGACCTGAGATGGGATGATTTGCGTGGCATAGGTTAACACAGGGTAATACTGAAGGTAACACATTATTAGATCGGGGCGTTCAGGCTTCGAGGGTGTCGCGCATGAATTGTTCACGCAAATGACATTCTGGGGACAGTGCTTACACTCGGAATACAAATTTCGTGTTTGAACAGCCCTGGAAGTGACGTTAGGACGAGCCGTAAGGCGACTGGTAGGATTGCCTAGCGCCGTCAGTATCGTAATCGGCCACGCGGTACCCCGAGTGCGACAGAAAGTATCCAAATAAATATCTCTAGACTCTGCCGTCTCGTAAATCCCTACGCTACGTATCACCTGAAACGATTCGCTACTAGAATAATTAAATCGCACGTCGCAGAGCCGCCGTACCCCCGCAGTTGTAGAGGAAATTCAAATTCATGGACAGCCAAATTTCGCATTCCGTTCGGACATCGTCGATTAGTAGGCAATCGGCGGACGCTGATTCGGCAATCAATGATTATTTGAGGTTAGGTCGCGGACGCCTTTATTTAATGACAAACATCAAAACTGTTCCGAGCACGATCGGCACGACGCGTATAAGGTAATACGTAATCGTAATTGTACATACCGAGTCAAAGGAAAATAAAATTAACAAAGCCATTAGATACTTAAAGTGTCACCCGGTACACAATGGAAGGTACCAGGGACAAAGCAAAAGTCTTGGACTGTAAAGAAATACTCCCTGTTCCCAGTGTGCTCATTGTCCGATTTCTTTCTCCATTATGAACAGACGGTATAAGAAATCTTCAATTCTGCCTGAGCGTCTCCCGCGGGACGTTACGTTACGAGTTACGATGTATAAGGTTTATTATTTTCAGATGCACACCCGACGAACAACCAAGGACGTCGTCTCCTCCCAGTCAAGGCGGCTCCTCTCGTGTTAGCACGTAAATGTACATAATTTACCATCTCACGTCCTGCAGTATCCAGCATTTACTATCCGCTGTCTACCAAGTTACATAGATATTCGCGCGAGCGTGCTTGCTACTTTCGTGCTCTCTCGTCTCGTTGGATCCAGTGAAGCCAAGTCGTGCCAAGGTGACTCTCTGGCTCTTTTTTCTCTCTTTCTCTCTCCTAGTAGCGACCTCTGCTTTATCTATTTCGACTACACATTCTTTCGTTTGACTACGCGTCTTGTCCGGTAAGGCGCTACGTTGCCGCAGCTGTTTCCATGAATAATTGACATTCGCTAAGAGTCCGGAAGCTTTGTTGAGTGAAGCACGATTCTTCGTGGGAAAGAATATGAAAAAGTATATATATGCATATATGCACGTGAGAACAACTGCTGCTTTAAATGTCTAACCTGCGTCGAGAAGTAACGACCGGGTAGAGAAAAGAGGATCAAAGTCGATTTAAATTCAAGGTTGAATCACATGTTATAAATTATTACGTAATTCAATTTACCATTACGCAAAGACGTACTGATAAAGACTTCGCTAAGGGTTATCGGCGCTCTTTGTGTAAACTGTCGGTAGGCAAGAACGATCATAGTTCGCGAATTCCATTACGAGGCCAGTGCTAAATCCAATCGTTCCAGAGGCAGGGATGCTGTATAATTTGACTCTACATGGAATTCGAGATAGCTGGTGAGGAGAATATGTACGATATATGTATACGTCATCACATATGATCTGTATCGCACGGAGGTCGGAATATACATATATAGATCGTAATACGTCCGACGAGAGTTACACAGAGTTTTGTGATAATTTGAAAAATTTCCAAAAATCCGCAAAACAAAACTATCCCAGTTTGCCAACGAGCGTTAAATTGCCGTCTAAGCCGTATACCTATAGCTATGCGAAAGCGAGTACAGGACACAGGGACAGAAGTAGCTGGCGCGGTAAGGAGCTACCCGTTGAAAAACTTATTACGGAACTCGTTACGGGAAAGCTTGTTGCGCGAAATTGCCATTCGCGGGAGTTTCGCGAGAACTGGACGTAAAATTTGTTCAATCAAATTCAACAGTTTGCGTTCGCACTCCCAGTACCGTAGACCGTCTGAACGTTCTACGGCCACGAGAGGTCAGTCACGATGGCATCGATTGACACGAAAAAATCATCTGTCAGCCCAGTTATCGATAACAACGCCAAAATCTCAATTAAACTGTAGCCAAAGTACCACTGAATACATTAAATTATATCTCGCGTCGATATATGTATACGAGCCGGTAAAATGGGCCATACGAGATTTCACCCCTGAGAGATTCTCATGAAGCGACAAGGGGACTTAAAGGCAGGTGAAGTTTCTCCCGGGTAAGTGGCTTGCTTTACGGTAGTTACGTGTGCATAGATATACGTGTTCACACGGGAGAGGAGGGGAAGATGGAGGGGCGAGTTAGCAAGTACGAGAGATCCCGGGCAAACAGAAAGAGAAGGCAGCGTATGCGGTGATGCTGTGAGAGGAGGGGGGAGGGGGGAGGGACGGTGAAGGAGGGGTTGATACTGAAAGGAAGCCAAGTGACGAAGGGTTGTATGTGTCCTGATATAAGGTGGCAACCCACGTGGGCCTAGGTCATGGAGAGATACGCCCCGTTAATGTGAGTGAGTGAATGCACTTTGCACAGATTAGATCCGAGGAGAAGGACGTGTCCTCGCGTCGCATTACATCGCTCACGGCTGGCCCGGCCATAACGGGTGTCTCGAATGACATTAACGTCCTCGACTCCAAGGGCGATACCCTGGCTCGATTACCCCCGACCCGAGGTGCACATTCGTTCTCGCGACACCCACGAGGTATCAGGACCGGCAGCCTTCGTGTCGCGAGTTCAGCGTCGTGACGATATAGACTCGAGTTCTCTTTGTATCTCTTTTTCTTTCGTCACTGTGTATATGCACGGGAACCTCACGTATGTAACATGGAGAATCTCAGGGACGTAGCTACATGGCGGCTTTGCTGGCATCTCCAGAATCTTCCTTGGTTAAGAAGGGGGCGGAAGGGGTGGACGCACTTAAAAATCACCGTCGAGACGCTACATCGACGCCTTCAGTCGCATATCGATAGAGAGACTTTTCGACGTCGTGTATATGTCTATGCTTGAACGGTCGTCCTGTGTGAACGCCAAGACTCTCGCGACTGACCCAGATCCTTTGTAGTGGTATGACTATCGTATTATTAAAAACGGTAAATCGATAGTACAGAAAGGTGTGCGTAAAATCATGCGTAGATATCCCTGCTACGGGGTTTTTTTATTCTCGGCTTTTCTTTTTATTTTCATTAATCCTGCCAATATCCCACTAGACCACAACCTGTCATCCACTATTTTCATTAATTCTCGATGAGTCGACGAGTCCGCTCGTTGCTTTTCATTTATATCGACCCTTAAATCTTTCAATGGCAATGACGAGATATTGTTCCCCGTATCGCACAGTAGGGCAGACCCGTGTCAAACGTAAAAAAAAAAAAAACGTCGAAATTTTCACGTAATACGTATACAACAAATGAATTACGTAAATAACTCAGCCGAAGGTGAATATCAAAAAAAAAAAAAATGTCAAAGTATCAATGATTCGGATGGCTGATGACGATGCTACCGGAAATGACTTTTTCGTATATTTCACAACGAACGAACCGATACGAATCGAACTGAAGCAACTGCTCGAGTCCGATGATCAAACTGTAGAATTGATGCATCGAGCCTCCCCGTCCAATCGAAAGTCAATTAAACGTGCTTCCAAGTTAATTACCAGCGAATCAAGTTATTATCGGATGACTGTCCGCGACAAGAGTTAACGAAGCTTCGCGTATAGTCGGCGAGTCGCAATCAGCCGTAAACGGAAGTTTCAATTTGTGGATAGAGCAGGATGATAAGAATTCAACGTGTAAAACCTGTTGCACTTGTTGGCTCTGGTGTCTGCCCGATCCTCCTCTGTCTCTCGATGTGCTTTACATATCCCAATAGCTAAGACCCGAAACACGATATCTGTTTCGAACCAGTCCGCAAGCTTCATTTGCATCTCAGGCGGAAAACGGTTCCTTCCTGTCGATCGATGAGAACGGAGATTGAACGATCCTCCTGATAGGAGCATCATCGATCAGCCTACGTTGGAGGGTAAAAAGAAGAGGACCTCAGAAAACGTCACGACGATTAACCTATTGCTTATCAATCCTTCAAATTGGTTCGCGATTAAAAGGTCATTCTTAGGGTGCACCAGGGCTGTTATACCCAAGGAGACTAATATCGAGTGACCTTCCACCCATCCCGACAGGGACTCGACGTCTTCAATTAATTCGCGAAGATTAAATTTTCGATTTTTATAAAACACGGAATACACGAAGCCCCGTTCCCATGGCAACGACGATAAACTCCATGGATTATAGTTTTGCCCGTAGGATTTTCGGCTGAGAGACAAAGTGACAAATGGTCACTGGCTTTCAAGGGGCCTAACGATTTATCGAGCTACCGTGCCTCATCGAGATATTACGCTATCTATCCATTACGACGGTGAGAGCTCGCCGAGTCAAAGAAAATAAAAGAAAAGATTTAGTTCTTCAATTGTTTCCTGGCTGAGACAGTAACCGGGCATCCCTACCATATACCTTTTGTACCCTGTATATCTACGTTCCCACGTTCCTGTATATCTATAGATACCGTATCCGTTACTACGTTCGCGGAAGTGATGGATGAGACGGACGTGCAAAACGCGTAGCTCGAATGACTCTGGTCCTAAGGCTGAAACAAGATTGTATACAGTATTATATACAGATATAATAGATTGCAGCCGAAAGGATTTCCCAGTAACCATTCAACCCGTTCAATCCTTTAACGCTCGAATAAAAACGTTTTGGTTCTGTTGGGCCTCTCCTTAATTTACCAGCAGTTTTCGCTAGCCGAGAAATTACCCCGCGCCGTCATTTTTCACGGTGTCTGCGACTGATACTGATTGATCTGCTATCTGTAGCTGGAACCTCGAGAATGGTTCGTTCAATCAGAGTATATATATATATATATATATATATATATATATATATTGACGTTATACGATAATCTATATAGGGTACGAATTTGCTAATGGGTATACCGATAGATTAGGTAATTTACATGAATTATCATATTGTCTTGATTCACCGTTACAAGCATCTACTGTATATTCCTGAAATTACAATATGGTCAGATTCTAACCTCGTCAAAGAGCGTTATCGTCTCGTTCGTTAGTGTTGTTAATCAAGTATCCGATATATGTATATATAAACTTGTCAAAGGATAGTTATGAGGACGTGTGGCACTCGCAACGGCAGCCGACGTTTTTTTTTTCGAAAAAAAAAAACTTAACCTTGACACACGTGACATTGAAGTTCTAACCTAATATAACCTAACGAAATCATTCTTTAGTCCAGGACAACTTCGAGGGTCTAGCATGAAAATTTTTGAGAAAATTCGGTGTGAGTGCCGCTTTACGGTCCTGACGTTACGTATCAAAATTCTTTCAGGCTTGTCCTGAAGAACGTCGAATGTCCTTATAAATGTCAATAGTCGAGAGAAAAAGTCCTGAGAACTACCCTTTGACAATGTTTATATGTATATAATATATGTAGTATTAGCCTATTGTAAATTGCATTAATTAGCCGTCGATGCTCTTTCGAAATTATTGATCTTCGTAGTCGACAACACTGTGCAAATAGAAACAAGAGCTCGCGAGCCTAAAAATAGTTTGCGTGTAATAAAGGCATAGCCGAAATGCCAGGTTTCCCATTTCCCACGCGTGACCCAACTGTTTCCTATTTCTTACGACAGTCAGGTATACACATGGGCACTGCCAAGCCATATTTTTTTGAAAATACGACACTGCTTCTCACGTGGCACGGCTTTCGTTCGTCTCTTTTAGCTGTGTCCTCTTTGTTCGCGGAAACGGACCTTTCGCATTTCTCAAGGAAAACAAGAAACCCAGTCGTCGGGTTTCGCGACTGGAGACAATTGTCAAAATAATTTTTTCATAATAAATGACATCTGTGTATTTTCTTATGACTGCGAAACATTTGATTCGCAGATTATTTTATTGGAAGAAAAATGTATCTTTGCATAGTCAAAAAAAAGAATAATGGAATGAATGTTAATTTATCATTAATTATCCTAATTATATTCACTTACCAATTTCAGCCATGCATTCGTGGTGAGTATTTGGTTCTTCTCGTCCTTGAAAAATAAAAAGATTATTTTTTTCTATTTGTCTTTACTCAGTGTAACGAGGTTTATCTATGCAATGTTTTAATTTATTAATAATAAAAATTGATAAGACAGCTTATCACCTTTATATTTAATAATTGTACGATCAGTCAAAATGTGTAGAAAAAAAAGGGAAAAATAATCACAGTCTTTTTAAATACTTCGAAACATAATTGAAAAAAAAAGATAAGCGACAGAGTTATCACGTATGAGAAAATAACTGAAAGTAGAAATAAATATAGACAACGAAAAAAAAAAAAAAGAAAAAAATTCATATAGTAATTAAACGATACTCCTACACAACGAACTATCATTCATTAACACACCTGTTGGAGTCATTTAAATATTAACGAAAAATCTCTTATCGATATCCATAAAAAATTCACCTGAGTTACAACCTGCGACAGAAAAATAAAATGGCAATATTGTTTCAAGAAAGAAAGAATGAGAGATAATTAATATCAATGATTTCGAAATCAAACACGTGATCAAGCTTCGAGCAAGAAACCGTCGGAAGGCAACTGCAAGCAAAACACATCCGTTTGACTAAGCGAATACAGAGCTCCGTTCGAAACGAGCCTTTCGGATAATTTACTCCTTTGTTGTGGATAATTCAAACGCGTCACACAAAGGCGCTAAGCGCCCGATGCCCTAAGAGGAGAAAAGAAGAATAGAGTAAGAAAGAAAAAAAAAAGAAAAAAAAATAGGATGGGAGATGACGAGGAAAAGGAAAAGAGAAAAAGAAAAATTAATTTAGTAGGACATAAAAGGGTCATTTAGAGGTTATGTCGATTCTGCAGCCGCGTAAGCGCTTTCTTCACTTACAATTAGAAACGAGCCCGTCCGAAATGGCAAGAAGCATTTGTTGCCGGTGGAAAGGGGTCTCTGCTGAAAGCGACATATCAACTGGTTTCACGGCGGGACGAACGTTTCGGGAAAAAGTAGAAATGGACTGACGCTCGTCAGACGTTTCAGATGAGATTTGATTGTGCAGGGAGAAAAATGTTTCTCGCCATACCCAGTTCTTATTGAACTATTGGGCTTTCTTGTTAAGCGACGTCACCGTGAGATCGATGAAGATCGATCAACCTATTTCTTAGTTCCCTTCTCGCACTCGTTTCCTACTTCGCCCTATATGCCGCCTATAAGAAGGACTCGGAAATTCTTCCGGTTTGCTAAATTAAAAAGTTACTCGACTCTCCATCCCGTCCATGATAAATTCTTTAGCTAGTCACATTTCATGGGAATTTCATTTGGGCGACTGTAACTCCGTAAAAATCTAATGAAAGAAAAGCCTGGAATAAAAGATGTAAAAGTTCAAAATTGGACTAGCAATCGCGAGAACGAAGTTACCAAGTTACTTTTCAAACTGACGTATAAATCCGCAGTCCGTAATAGGATACAAGTATAATTTTTGATATTTTAGAGAATTTTATGAAGCAACGTTCGACTTACGTTTTCGTTTGTCATTTCGTCGATATAGGTCCAGCCACTTTTTGCAATCAATTTCATAGTGATCCATCAATTGGTATATCTGTCTGATGGAGTTAAGCGATAAAAGTAAAATCCAATAAAATTCACGTAGATAATAAACCCATAGTCGTTTCATCCAATGACCATTGGCTGCATTGAAAATATATCTGTCGCACATCTCTTTGTATGCCTTTACTGATAACAATAAGGTACCAAGTATTACGCAGTAATCTACGAACGTTAAAACTCCGATACGCGAGTGACTATGTTAAAACTATTTTTTTAAATAAAATATAGTTACATGTCACGCCAGACGAACCTGTCATTGTATAAAAGATAAAATAACTATATGATAAGGTAGAAAAGACAATGGTGAAATGGCATGTGAGTCGCAGTGATATCTCCTTAAATCGCATGAAAGACCAGCGTCTTTTATGACTCGTAAAACCTGCGGTTTCGAGAATCCCATTAACATAACGCGACATCAGGATTGCCAACGAAAATTCACAGCCGTCTTTATACAAGAAGAAAATTGGTATTCCTGCCTAGGGTGAAAATTGAGATGCAATATATATTAGACTATCAGCCGATAGCGATACTGAATGCGAATCAAAAGCATAATAGAGATGGTTTCGACTCAAGATCCATTACTTGTCGCTGAATGGAAACGGCGCGCGATGCTTTTCAATGCGTGCAGAGTCACTGCCAAGATAGGAAAAGGTGTCTGAGGAAAGTTGAAGAAAAAAAAAAAAAAATACAAAAAAATTGCAACTTCATACACAAAAAAATTTTCAAAAATTGATCTTATCCAATGACAATGACTCACCACGTCGATGATCTGTTGCAACGTGATACCGAATCTGACTTCGAGAGGTTCACTCTCATTGGCTACCGGTCGCTCCAGAGTGTTGTAATTCGCCAGTAGATAGTTGAGCAGACGTTTCTCGTGCTGGCCGCACGAGCACTCTGTAACAAGCAAAATATTTCATAATGACGATATAAATGATAATTCGGGCAGAGTAAAGCGCATGGGATTTATTGATTAATATGCGTCGCGATAATAACCAATAGTGATCGATGATGGTAGCGTTTAGGTAGGATATTCCCATTTCCCATTTTGATATTCGGTCATCGTTAACCCACAGCCTAATGGGCGACTTGGGATAATAGGGATTTTTAATTTTGCCACAGTGACCTCCAGCCCATTACAGGTATACAGATAAATAGGTTGGTTAATTCTCGTTGACTAATCCTAAAGTAACGTACAATTGACTGGCGGAGTACGACAAGAGGTAACCTGGTAATCGGTTAGGCCAACCTAACCCAACACGTCCTGCTACTTGGGCGAGTAAATTGTATCGGAGTACGTGCCATACTCGCAGTGTACTACGCCTGGACCATAGAAATTGATTACAGGGAACGCAGGAGGAATCTATAGAACAGTAGAATAATCTGTACTACATACTATCAGCCAATTGAATTCGTTGCACGTGCATCCATTGAGAACATCGAATAATATTTAGAGTCTGACAATAAATCCGGGACAGATTCCTGCACCGTGTGGCGTAGAACGGATGAGATCCTCCTGAATTTCGGCATGTGCCGGAAATCCGTGAATAAATGAATGGCTAATGAACAAAATGCTAGTGGATATAGGTATAGGCATACTGTATCCGAAGCGTAGTAAAATGAGTACGAAGGGGGTGGGTTCGGGAGCCGGTAACGCCGGCAAACGATCGTTTTCGCGTATGCAAATCGGCTTTTGCCCATTTCCGGTCAGACTGAGGGGTCGTGGATTTCCCGCCGTCGCTAAAGCACATATAACACTTTGTTTGTCAAAGTTGACATTCCAGGACTAAGAGAAGCGCTGGCTGCGTATGAAAGACTTGGATGAGATAAAAGAAAATCTCAGTGTAAAAGTACGAATCAGCTTACGTTATAATGGCTACAGTAAATTAGCTGATATAGTAACATAGACGCTTCTTCCGTTCAGCCAACGATAACAGACAGTATTTTAGCTCCTCGTAATACGAGTACCAAGATGTGCTTGCAGCATTACAGGAGATCCTAGTAATCCCAGCAGTGCTAATATCCTGTGTGAAGCTCCAGGCTCAAGATATAACCTGTACAAAACCATTGGAATTTGCTCTCACGTACTGTCTCGAACTGTATCTATATGTAGAAACCTGCTGTACCTGTTACTCGCACGAACAACAAGTACATAAAGCTATTCGGTTTAATTAAGCTAATAAAAATTGGTTTAAAGTGAAACAACGAACGTCGACAAACAAGGAATTTTTTCAACGCGTATAAATCCTAACGCGGTGTTAAAAGCTGCAGGGAGCTCCGCTCAGGAATGACTGAGCAATATATAAGCAAAACTTAGCAGAACTAATAGTGCGTTCGGTGGCGGAATGGTAGCTACGCTGACTTGGCAATCCGTAAATACCAGGTTCGAATCCAGACCAGGGTAACTGATTTTTACGAAATTTCTAACCCTCGAGCGCTCTCTGGCGGGCCGAGTTAGACATTAAATATGAAGTAGGGTGAATGCCGGGGGGTGCTGGACTATAGAAAACTTCACGTTATAAAAGTAAATGTGGATCTTCATTTCTTATAATTTACACAAAATAATTACAAGTAGAACATAAAAATGAACATAGTGTTTACATGTGTAAAAGTTAAAAAAATCAAGGATACCAAACATATTGCAGTTTACAAAAGTGAATTTACCACGAGAGTGAAATACCCAGGGCTTACGAGTACGTCTGTCTCTATCTCACACACGTGAACTCCGATAACTCCGTCCTCGTCGTACTCGTATCAAGAATAACAAACCTCCAAAACCCCCTGAACTATTTAAGACCCTTCTCCACTATACAGCATTTCATCGCCGCACGAGTGGTGTACGCCGTTTTACAAGATTTGTCAACCATACGAAATAGTTTATTCAAGATAAGGGACGGAAAGTTAAAGTCACCAGACACGCCAAGACCGAGTACGAAGAAGATATGGCTCTGTATAATATATGGAAAGGAGACTTCATGCATCGTCTAAGTCTGTGAACACTTTAGAAATTAATTGAAACGCAAGTTTCCCCGAATGACGTAGGTCATGCGTAGATTCCAAGAGGATGATAGTCAGTAAGGGTTATGCTCGAGACTAGAAATAGGGATAACATATATCGAGTTGGACGTGGGATACAAGAGACGCAGCATCCCGTTTGAGGGTTAGGTTCGACATGTTTTCTTATCTCGTGTAGTCCGCGCTTATGACACTAAAAATAAGTGCTCACGAGACATCATGAATGGAAAGTGGGTGTCTTTTTCGCAGTCTGGCTGTGGCTACACGAAGCCCGCGGCTTCGCGGTATGAATGGTAGCTCCGGTAAATACATCGACAAGACAGGACCCTGGTACAAGCCAATCCAGCTGTACGTTCATACAGGTGCAAAGTGTGCGATGAGGCGCAAACGTACGTCGCGATCGCACTCTTGTAGAAAGATATATAGATATACGATACATAGAGAGAAACGTACGTACGTGAGCAGGATGCTCGCGCGCACGTACATCCACTAGGCAGAGTCACTCGGCTTAAAGCCTCTCATACAGGGTTGCCAAGGGTGGCGCGATGAAGCGAATCTACGAACGAACGAGAGAACGAGGCGCGGCGAGCTTGGAAGCTCCATTGATCCACAAAGAATATATATACCGCGTACGAAGTAACTTTGATGACGGTGTAAACAGTGCTTATACCGAGGATATATATGTATACGCAGTATATGCGTGTATATAAAAGACAGTCGGTAAGTTAGGAATTCCGTATGTTTATCCGTTAGGATTGAAGATGAGGGAACTAACCGGGGGACTGGTAACGTTGGATTAGGATTTACCAGGAGTTACTTCGAGACCTGATGTATCCTAGCATGGAGTTAGAACGGGAACATTCGAATCCTTGGGATCGATGGTAACGTCGATAACAAGCTGTCGTAATCCACGTTACTGCCTATGAAGTCAGCTTGACGAGGACGTAAATAGTTTACAGATACGTATATTCGGAGCGGCACTACGTTTCGGATGAGTTGGATCGGTCGATGTGGACCGATATCCGTAAGGAGGATTTGCTTGGGGAAACGCTGTTAAGCGGAAGGCTAGTGAATCGAGTGGTTGCTTCTTCGAGTCTGTTTGAATATTCATAGATCGTAACACGGAGTGATTTTAAGAACGCAATCTCTGCCTTAATGTAGTTCATGGGCTAGAGCTATGCCGTGGCATGAAAAAAGCAGTGCACTTACAGCGCTTGTTCGCAATTGCAGGAACGATGTAAAAATTAAAAAATACAAAAGTTACGCGAATCTCGATAAGTGTTTTGCAGATAATAGAAAATGGCTGCTTCGTATATATGTACAGTATACACGATTTAGAGTTAGAGAATTGGCAAACAGAATTTCTCATTTTTTTTTTTCGCGAAAGATCCTGAAAAATATCTCCGTGCGCGTGGGTCTCCGAGAAAAGCACCTTAAAGATCTGATTTTGGTCGCATTTTCGAAAAACCGTTTAACAGGAGCACGAGAGTCAAGTCGACAGAAAGGATTGCCGTCTGCAAGAATGATACGTAGCCGTGAATACCTAGGGACCCGGTGTAAGCGATTGGTATCCCAGTGAAATACTGAAGTTTCCGTGTTTCACGTAAACACGTAAGAATAATGTAAATAAATGTTTTTCTCTAAATGGGTCCCTTGGGTATCGTTCCCATGGGCGGGACGATGCAGGAGACTTGCTTCTAGGCCGGGCACGGTATCAGGAACGTACGTAGATCTTGTATTGAGTAGAACTAGGTACACCTTATATACGGTACTATATGTCATTACATAATATAAGGTAGGTAAAGGCGAGGTAAGCAACGTAAATCGTGTCTTCTCCCGAGGAAACTTATCTCATCGATCTTCCTTCCCGCGTACGTTTGGTACGCAAGAGCTTTTAACCGGCCACTCGTGTAGCCGCTGGTGCCTTTGCATGCTGGACGAAAATGCTGCTGTATACTCATTTATACAGTGGCCACTTGGCAGGGTAGCCAAATCGACTTACCGTCAAACAAAAGGGCCTCGCTCCGCTGCCCAGAGTCTGCTGCTCCGAGGTTTATGAAAGAAAAAGAACCAGGAGACGCACTTTGCGAATGCACTGGTCTCTTACAAAGTGCTATTCATACGGTATACGAGCAGCATACGGGGTACAGGGCGTCAAAAAGTGTTACATCGCTATGTTGGTAGGAGTGATTTTTAATTTTGAACAAAGTATAGATCGGCACGATTGATTGTGCTATATGGTTGAAACGGGTAAATAATAAAATATTATTATTATTCATCGACGGTATATGCGATGCCTGGAGCGAATGGCGCGACTATTCAGGACCTCTTAAAATTCTGCTTCGGCATCGTCCGAGATCTTCTCAGTCGTCAAACTCCATTTAGCCGTCCCTTTGGCTGGAAGTGACGTCAAGAAGGTTAGGTGCAGGGGCAGCCGAAGAATATCGAAGTAGAACGTGGCGAGCGTGTATCGGTTACGACAGTAGGAAAGGTTGCCAACAATTGATTTACACGTGTGCACGTGAGGAATTGCAGGAAGAAGGAAAAGAAGAGGAAGAAAAAAAGGAAAAGGAGCAAGGAAGCCCCTGGTGCAGAT
Organism: Calameuta pygmaea; assembly: GCA_031762395.1. Taxonomy (NCBI): domain Eukaryota; kingdom Metazoa; phylum Arthropoda; class Insecta; order Hymenoptera; family Cephidae; genus Calameuta; species Calameuta pygmaea. The sequence goes on along the minus strand of JASANN010000233.1, from coordinate 1,740,382 downwards.
ATTCCAGTCGTGTAAGTGTCATCCAGATTGAAAGCCACGGATGTGCGATTCACGAGGTGGCTATCCGCGCGACTAGTAAAATCTATAAATCCTGGAAATAAAACGGTGAAATAAGATTTTTCGACGATTTTAAATCACCGGATCGACGACGTACCAAAATGATCCATAGGAATAGTCGAGTTCAGGCGTTTGCTAAATTCATGACAGCGCGACGATCATCGCGTACAGTGATTACCCGGGATGCCGTTAGATAGGTTTGGTAGATGCCTGATTAAAGCCGTATTTCGCAATGCACTGGGTGGTGAGTCCACAATTGCGGTTGATCGGTAGGATCCAGGATCGAGATCGGTACAAACCAGGAATGCTAAACAGTTTTGGTCAAATCAATACCTGTCGCCCTGCATAATTCAGATGAATCGAATAGCTCGGTGGCATTCGGGTCACTAGATTTTCCCCTATACAGAGACTAGGGAAATACCCTGGACGCTGCTGGAAGACTCATCGAAGATCGGACGAAGCTTAAAGCCATACGATAAAGTCTGCTACCTCCATAATATGCACATTGACCGTATGGACACAGGACGATAGGTTGAATACAGGAGCAAAACAGACATATGGATGCCGCATTAGGTTATCTTCGATATAGGCACGTGTATATCAAACCTGGCTGCTCTCCATACTCGTGTGTACGTAGGCCCGGCTATTGTCACTTAATCCTTCTCCGATATTCTCCCGGACATACGTGCACTTTCCGCTCTGATCTTTCGACGAAAAGGATTTTTCATGTTCGGCGCCCTGATGGCTTTGGAGATTGACCCAAATGCTTGGCAGCTTCACTGCCGAATGCAACCGATATAACCAATCGACATTGGAACCGACGCCAATCTCTCGAAACTAGATGAATTGTTGATGCTCGTGTGAGCGCCAATTCGATTCTGGGATACATACGTTATCGTGTATGAGCATTGGGACTCCTGGGAGTGAAGTTGAAACGAAAAAAAAGAGAGAGAGAGAGAGAGAATGAAAAAAAAACCATGAAAACTCAATCGAGCCATTGTTGAGGGGAAGCCTTCAATCAATCGTCAGCCAAATTATTTATAATCGCTCTCCCTATATCCAACTTCTATTACGATTCGACTATCGTATTCAATTTGGTTTGACCGAATACATGCTCCAATGGAACTGCACACCCTTTAAGTTTTCAACACACCCGCAACTGTAGGTAGGCCAAGTCAAATATCGATGGCGGTTCCCGTATTTGAGTTAACCTCAGAACCGTTTCTGGTTAAAGGCCTCGTGTGATGTGCATGCATGGAATTCCAACATGAATACGTTACAGCCAGTGCGATGTCTATGGAAACCGCCCTTCGAGTCCATACAGATATAGTCCTGGGCGTTAGGTAAGCATACCTGGGTTACACGAGAAAATAAATAAGTTAGAACGTAAATGAACGTACACAGGCAATACGTACCCTTGCAAGTTTTGCCTGCAGGGATGAGCGAGAGATACGTGGCGTATATCTTGTCATCGTGAATTTAACATACTGCAGTACTGTAAATACCTTTCGTCGTGTATCTGCTTACCAGTGTACGTTGAACATAACAAAACTTAAGGTGGGTCTAAAACGATCGACAGAGACGAAACAAACAGCCTCTAGATCAGAACACGATTCTAGTATTCCTCACAGGAGATACTGCCTGACTTGGTAAACATGCTTATTGAATGTAAACGGGATTCCACTATCCCTCTAAGAACTTAACGACTTCTTCGCCGAATTGTTACCACCGAGTTCCATGTCGTAACGTCGGCATCGCTTTTAGCTACATTTGATGTCACGTAGAACAAGCACGCTGTTGAGATCGATGTTAATATCGCTGATGCCTCTAGGGTAGACAATTACCTTTGACAGGACGAGAAACCTTTTTCGCAAACATGCTTTGCGCGCAAGCATCCAGGTATTGCGCGAAGGTTGGCAACGGAGAGACTAGAGTAAGAAGTGCAAGATCAGAAATGAGGAAATTTACATAAGCATGCTCGACAAGGATACAGATTACGCGAGGGACGAACGTTTGCTGATTAACTCTTTTTTTTTTCTGACTGTCAAATCACACGTTGGGGTCTATAGACCTGCGTCGAAGCCACGTGGTTCTCCAAGCATTTGATGCTAGCAAAGTGCAATGCATTCCTGGCTGCTATTAGCAAACACAATCGGACGGGTTAGCGTCGAAATCACAGGTGGTAAGTGACATTTGGAATTACGAAGTGTTATGAACATAGCCTAAGGTATTGTCTGTAAAAGTGGAAACGTGCAGTACTTGTACGTCTGTAGCACTGGGCCAGAAGAGCTATTATCGAGGGAAAGGGAAAAAGGAAAGGAAAACGGTAATGCCAACGGACAAACTGGCGAACCGATTTTCCTCTCTCAGAAGTCGTTGAAAGCAACGGCAAGGAGGGACTGGAGGTTCAGGATGGATGAGAGGAGCAAGGATGGTACGAGGAAGCAGAAGTGAGGGAGTCGGGGGTACTTGGCGTGGAAATAAACGTTACAACTGGCAGCTATGCCAACCCTTGCAAATGTACGGCCACTCGAAGCGGTTTAGTCCCGGAGTTTCATGGTCGAGGATAAACAGTAAAAGCTAGTTCATACGGTCATCCATTTCGACTAGTTCATCGGTCGAAGCGAAAATCACTATTTGGAGATAATAATGATAAAAACGGCGAATACAGTATGAAATAATAATAAAATCAAAGAATTTTTTGGGCTAGTATTTTTTTTATATATCAATAAATAAACATTATTTTGGATCCTTAAATCGGTCCCAGCATCGAGACGCGTGTCTTGGGATAGGAATGGATGCTGGAAACTAATATTTTATTATTATCTCGTTAGTGCGTTGCCGCTGGAGAGGATGGTGCATTATTAAATATGCAACGACTGGGACGCTGCCTGTGGATTCTGGTGGCCAACGGGGCATAAACAATACATGCATCCCTTGACCTCTTACTCTCTGTGCTACTACTAAGGGACGAATATCATTGTTCCACTTTACACTGTACGAATTGAACGCGACCTACTCAGCTAAAGGATGGAGCTTATACCGTGAAACAAGGACTTGTGATACTTTAATCCCTTGTATATTCGGAGTGTAGTAGGTCAGGATGCCGAGAGCAAGTATTTCAAGTTTTCCATACTGTTGGAATTTACTGAAAGGAAACAAACAAGTCTAAACTTTCATGCGTCCTACCTAATAATAATACAGTTGCTATACGATATATATGTATATATATTTTTTAGAAGATATTTATTTCTTTTTATTCTTACATTCAAAATTATTTTTTATTCGTCGATTACCCGTAAGGGTATTAAGGGCGTTGTTTTCTATGCATCAAGAGCCCTTGAGTGTGAAATTACTTAGAAAAAGAAAGGGCAGGTATGCCACATATGCGAAGTATGCTACGACGGTCTAAGGATTTCCAAGGTGGCATAGGAATGGCCAAAATGCCAAGTAGTCGGCACGATATAGGGTATACATTAAAAAACTTAAATCTTTTGGATTTCTTTGCACACTCTCGAACAGTGTATCCTCTTGGCCCTCCGTTTTCCATACTCATATATATATATATTCACCGTGTGGTCCTTCAACAGATAAATCGATCGCCCCCACAAATTCTGCGAAGATACCTTCTATATAGTATAGTACAGTCGTCGAGAGTCGCAAAAGAGCCTGCACCATACTGGGTCCATTGGATTTGACGTTCTGCTCAGCAGCGAGTCGCTATTGCGCACGCAGGCTCACGCGATTCCATCTAATCCATATTAAGCCACCGAGTGAATTAGTCAGTTGGTTGCAACGTTTGCTATGTCAAATTATATGCATACACAGCGGGACTTATATATGACATAAAAAAGGCCCAAAAATCAAGTCCATTCATGAAGTACACAAATTGAAGCTTATTTATTTATATTTTCTGGCGATGCCATCGTGTAATTGAGTTTTGTACATTGAGAAGTTTAATCAGGTAAAACCCTGTATGACAGGGGCTGACAAGTGTTAAAAAAATGCATTCGTGACGAAACCTCTGGAGACTGTGTGGGTCAACGATTCGTATCTCTGAGTCATTGCTTCCTGTTTGGCATATATATATATATATACATTTGTGGTATATAAGTATCTGTTAGTATAGATGTATCCGTTTTGAAATAGAATTCACTAACAGAATGAAGCTTACGCACTCTCGCTAAAGGTGACAAGTCAATGTTCCATATTTCAAGCTAATGGTAAAAGGGGGACTGGCCCGAATATCAGCGATGGAAGCATTGAACGCTGAGAGGCGGGATTCGTATTAAATGCCCGGGGGCATCGTTGGATTAGTTATATCGATTCCCAGCGAAATTCAAACGTGAAAGGCGATACGCTGTAGATGCGATACGATACTTCTACGATGAAGTTGTCTCCTTGCTTCTTCTTCTATCTCTATAAATATAATCACGATTGACGTGGTAATCCCGTAATAAAGAATCCGGCCAGTTGCTGAGTGTTTATGGAACGATTTAAGTTTTATTAAAAAAAAAAGAAGAGAAAAAAAGATGACAATCGAGACCTGCCTTCATATTTTTTTTTCAAAAATTCCTATTCCCACCTTTTTCCGTAGATTTCTGACGTTTCGCCGCGAGGGTCACGTTTGACGACTCGTACCTTACCCTGGATAAGGTTTCTCTGGGCGTAGTCATATTCCTAGAGAGTAACGATGTCGAAGTGGCTCGTGAAGATCATTTGCAATCGAGGGAAGTGTAGCCGTACTCTTAATTTCCCCCAAAAAAAGTTCAAGGGTCAATGGAAAAACGGTAAAGCGATGCCCATCGAGTGCTATCCTTAATCCCTAGTATATCCAACATAATGACGACCTTTGATCCTAAATCGGTAGTCGGTGTGTTAACCTCCGACATGGAAAGATCAAGAGACTGAGGGCAGCAGAAGGTAAGGTCGAAACATCGAGGATCCCAACGGGAAGATCAGGACCAAACGAGTTACCTTAATAGACCATCCAATTGATAAGGTACCCGTCGATCAATAAGATTTTACATGGATCTTCGAGAGAAAATGGAAGTACGAGGATGTCAAATCCGATATCACGTTATACTATATCTCTGTGGCAGTATCGGCAAGTCCGCCCAGGTACCGGTATCGTCAAGCGTTTAGCCCCGGGTAGTCGCCATAGCAACAGGCACCCCCAAAATTCTCTCTGGCTCTGAGTTGCCGAGGCTGTTGGAGGTGAGCAGCCGTGGCAGGGTGACTGAGTGAGGAGGGCAGATAGAGAAGTGCTTGAAAGAGAAAGAGGGTTGTGGGAGAGGACGAAAGAGGACGCGAGAGACGGGAGAGGACAACAGGGTGGATAGCAGGACGAAGGGCGCAGGAGCGAGTTACACGGAGAGATATGTATATGTATATATCTATATATACGGTGAAAGCCAGAGTCGTGAGAAGAGGAGAGGAAAGAGAAAGCAGAACCCTCCGATTTCGTCCCTCCCAGTTCTTCGCCAGAGACTGCTGATACATTCCTCCTCTACTTCAGGTTGGTACACCAAGGCTCATTCAGCTTCAACCTTGTTCCTTCGATCCTTACGCTCGACCCTACGTCCATGACGAAACCCCGGGCTTCCGACGTAGACGTAAACGTCCTGAAGAATCTTAGGAACATTCGCGGGCGAGAGAGGTCCTGGATCTGACAGGAGGCGGATTTACCAAGTTGAAGCCAGTTTTCCAAGGTCTCTCAAGTCCATCAGGCTACTGTGATGCCTATTGAGAAACAAGGCTACTCCTGCCTTCTTGGAAGGTCCTTTTCCATCTTATCGAATGGCTGATGAGAACGGATCATAAACAATGGATTGTGCTCTTTCAGAGATACCAGGCAATCTAACGTGCATTTTGTAGTATCGACTGACCAATCGAACTTCTGAATTCCATCTTTCTACTATGCAGCAATGTTTATCCTAGACTATCTAAAATAGATCAGAACGGATGCTGCGCATAGCTCGAATACGTTGCTGTACCCAACCCCGTTGCCACGTCTCTTCTCTCTTATTTTATTCCTGCGAGAACAACAACGAGGCACCTAACCTGATCTCTACCGCCGTGGTGCTTCGTAACGTCTATATGGCGTTTACAAGAGATATAGGGACGTTGAGGATTTTTATTTTTATTTTCCTGCGCTTTGCGAGTTTCCATCGAGACACGCTGGGATAAACTCGCATGATGCAGAACCGTTATGCTTATTCCAGGACGCATATCCCGAAGCTCCTTACTATCTGGAGTTAGGATCGTTAACTGAATCAAGGATCAATGGGTTCGACCTAGAGTATCTTTTAGACTGTGACGAAGTGCAAGACTCCCACGAACTTTGGAAATACGGCTGTTATCATTAAAGTCCTGCAAAGATGCAGATTCATCATGAGAGACCCTCTCTCGTTAATAGGGTTACCAAACTCCCGGAGCGCACTCTGAAATTCATGCTTAAAAGAAGCCACAGCGGCTGATCTCGACTTATGACATTTCGGTGGACGATCTTTTCTTGCCTACGGTGTACAAGCAAAGATCTGACGAAGAAAAATATTCAATCAAGGGTTCACGTCATCGATATCTCACACTGAGATTAAATCATGAATCGTACCAGCTACGTATTCTTTTTTCTTCTATCATCACTTTTTCGGTTCAAACGTCTCACGAGCCTCTTGGAATGCAATCCCAGAGTTCTAACTACCCCTTGGAATTCTTAATGAACCTTCAACCTTCGACATACAGGCAGTATGACGTGTTTTTTTATATTCGTCCAAGCCTTGCAAATGGCAAATCGTTCTTGTTTTAGATTTCAAAGGAACATCAGACTATTTCATTATATTTCAGCATCTACCCAGTTATTCGGCCCAAAGAAGTTCAGCCGAGCTCGGTGTTACCAGGAGGATAAAAATTGATAGTCTGGCATTGATATTTAGTCTGAATGAAAATAATTTTTCAACATATTCCAATGGGAACAGATATTCCAATGAAATACATAATATCGGTGCATAGATCATGCGGCACGTTGCTTCTGAATGTTTACAATGAAAAATTTTATCCGTAGAAGGAATACGATACCAGGAAGGAAGGAGGCTGACCTCTACGTGACGAGATTGTAAATTCCATACGAATGGAGTCTTCATATCAACGGTCAAGTCGAAGAGATTCAAACAGTGTACCACTGAGCTCCACCCCCTCTCTACAGGCTCTTTCAACCGCCACGTCTCCTGCAGCTCTTCTACTGCCCCCCAACCGCCACTTCGCCAACATAGCAATTCAGTGCATTGGGTCCGAGAGTGAATTGAAATCGATAGCCCGTGTGATTGCGATCCTGATATTCGATCGATCGACTTTATTTCCTTCCCGTGGGGCCAAAGCGCACACTCGTTCAAACTACACGGGATATACGACCAGATGAAGAAACGAGTATGAGTGAGTCAGTGAAGTCGGTAAAGTCGCGAAATTCCGCTTGAACTATGACCTCATGGACTTGGGAGCAGGTTAACGTTTCCGCACTACGAGGACCAATAACTTCTTGTGTAGCTCGGTACCAGCAAGGAATAGGAAAAACATAGCTCTGGGTTGTCTCTTTATATTGAAAAAAAATACCTGGCCAATTGTGAGATGGCTCATGCGCTCTTAACTTTTCTTTTTTCTCATCTACTCTATTCTGCAGCATTCAGCTGAACCCGCAATGGCACCAGTCGGCACCCTCTCGACGAAGACGTGTTTCGAAATCAGTCGAGCTCGAACGCACGATAACCAATAGGTGAAATGTCACGTACTTCTGCTAGTACAATGGGACTATTGTGTTGGATGGAACTCGAATGAAGGCGTGACGTTTACACGCTGCTTTGAGAATCGCTCAACTACCGCTGCTAGCTGATCAACTAATAGTGCATGCGCGTTATACAATATACCCGTAGCTATGTGTTTACAAAGCTTACAGATACACTTGCGTAATCGTTGTCAAGTTGATATCGATAATCGATTTTAAAAACGGCTTGAGAGAAGAAAAAATTTTAATAAAACCAGCTGCTTACTGAACGACTGGGGAAACTGATACCAGCAGGATTATAAATGGAGCTTGTCACGGATACTATGTTCCACAAGGATGTATTTGCACCTTTTATAAAATTCTCGCGGGAAATTCAAATGCCCTGCAGCCAAAGTGCCATTAATTCGTAAACTTCCTTTTCTGTCACTGGCTCAGCGACACCTCGCGTGAAATCGCATTACGCAAACACACGGCGCAACTCGAATTCTTATTTTGGTCTCCTAGCCGACCACTGGGTATTAATTAACGCAAATTACGGAATAATTAATTCATTTCTTCAACTTCATTTCTTCGCGTCACAGAACTTTTCCTTGTAAGAAGACTTAGCATCGGACCAAGTACACTCAATTGTTCGCAAGTAACGTCGGCTCACGCCGCAACAATGAGTGACGTAAGAATTTCCTATGGATAGAGAATTTTTTTAATTACAGGGAATATCAAGGACTTTGAAAACTTTTATCTTTTTTAGCTACTTTCCAGTTACATGACGTCCACGATGGGATGGAATTTTTTTCTCTCTTTTTAAATTTAAAAAAAAACATTCTTTCTCACCTACAGTGACCTATTCAATCATGATCAATTTAATTGACCTACTCTCACTACGTATTATACTAGGATGTAATTTATATAAAGTGGTCAACCCCTCATGGATATTCGAAATTTTAACACAACGTCCTATACCTGTATGCATACAGCCTAATCAAAACTTCTATCGTGCCCTTTTACTCTAATTATTAAATGACTCGTGTACGCATCATTGATACCATAGATCAGTAGGATATCAACATAATTGCTCTATCTATGAAATGACTAACGCTTTGCTAGTGACATCAATCTTGGATTTGTAGCAGGCAATTTGCGGCGACATCCTTAAGCTCAAAAGAGCATTGACAAAGCCGGTTTATCAGATAACAAACGATAGAGCCACGAGCGACGATGAATCTGCGATGAAGAATATATACATATATATGTTAATACACGACACGAGATACATACAAGGTAATAAACACAGCTGTGGATGAGAAAGATCGAGATGCGAAATGTCAATGTATAAAAAGTCTTGATAACAGAAATAAAGAAAAAGGAGATATTAAAGGGTAGTTAATTACCAGACAAGTTGCAGTTAAGAGAGAGTAATCAGTTGGTAGAAATAAGGTTACGTTACTTCAGAGGTGTAATGCAAACACGAGACAGAGACAAGTAAACGAAATTGCTATAATAACTTGGCATTGCAGAAGCTGAAAATATATTTATTTTTTGCAAAGCTTATTAAAGTACAATTTTCACTTCACGAGAGGTCTAGTAATTATAATTAGTAATACTATGAGGTAAAAAATTAATTATTAGTCACTGCCAGTTAACAAGTTAATATTTGCTGACCAATGTATCGCACCGGATCTCTTACTGTCTTGCAGATTGGCGAAAATCGATTAACCCTATTTCTTTCTTTTTCACTTCGACTCAAGTCCGGTCGAGCGAGCAAGATACCGAGGAAGTATATTGATGTAACCGTATAGATTGGCATCCGGGTATCACGTTGCCCGACAACGTTACACACACCAGGACAAATTACCTATAGGACGAGACGTTCCTGTATTTTCCAGTGGTTAACCCTGCACGTACCGTATCCTCATCGTATTACTCTATTCCTAGCGATATCCGTCAGCATACGTGCACGCATGACTGATCCGAAAAGGACTCTCTAGGAAGATTGGTTTTGATCCTGAATTTTATCGAGATCGCAGTAGGATCATATGCAAGGACATCAAATAAGAATGTAGCGCAAAATAATGGTGAGTAACCAGAGTATTAAGCCAGAGCTAACATAATAATCGCAGAACGAAACAAAAGGTTGGAGCCACTGTCGCGGTGGGTTAATGAGCGGTGTTCGGTGGTGCAAAACGGGCCCGTCGTCTAGTGTTTACCCACCTAGGACCTAGGCCCTAGATGGGTAGGGTAAAATCAATGCGCGGGTTAGAAGGCGGACTGGGGAGGAGTGAGAAAGTGAGCCGTTGGGTACGCCGGTAGGCAGGGTGGCTGCCGAGGGGGATTGCTGGCAGCAGGCAGCCAGGGTAGGCGATAGGTGGTAGATGGTAGCACGCGCGGACCCAATAGGAAGGTGGTGGTGTTGGCGGTGAGGCAAGCGAGAGAAACGACAGCGACGTAACGGGATGGAGGGAGAGGAGGGTTGCCCGGGGGGGGGGGGGGGGGGGGGGTAAACTAGGGGAGCCAAGCAAAGAGGAGCGAAGGGAGTTGAAGTGGTTCCGAAGGGTGCCATTCTGACACACTGCTCCACATTCCGTAGCCACGCCAGCGCAACAAGCCTACCGTGCTCGCACTCTGCATACAGGGTGCTACGATAAGAAGGCTTTCTAATTCTCGGGTTCGTTAGACTGCCGTACCTATATATTTCAAACGAGATCGTCCAACCAGCCTCTCTTTCATCTCTTTTTCCCTTTTACTCCGTATGTACCTGCCGCACGAACCAGACCCTTGTGGAAGCTGGTCTTGCTCACAGCCCAGATTCGCAGCGACGACCATCTATAGGAGCGTCGAACGATTTTTACGAAGGACGAGAGGATCTTCTGTATAAATATTATACGCTAAATATCCGGGGTCGTCTCCGCCTCTCTTCGAACCAGGTTAATGCAGCCATTACACGTAACGCAGGACCGATAACGAGAATTGACTTCGGCCGGGGTCGTAGTCTTGTCCTGGAATTAGGCCAACCGTGACTTAAACGCTTTCGATCCTTCTCAAGGACTTCTTATAGGGGCTGATACTAGAGTGCCTGCTATCTTGAAGATTTTGACATTCGCTGGCACTTCTTTATCTATCTAATCTAATATTTTAGTCAACTCACCCGGTATACGTACTCGGGAACGTTAAGAGCCAGAAGATGTCGATGCAGCCTCGACTACTCAGACCACAAGAGCTTACAGCTCGTAGATAAACACTTGGCAACTTGTTCCTGATACCCTTGGCTCGATTTCTCGCTTAGCAAACACGATATTCGTCATTTTATTGCAGAGGAAACGTCAAACTAAGCGACCTGTCGATTGAATCGTAAGACTCACTTTTTTTATTTTGCTCAAGACAACATGGATGACTGGTTCAATATAACGCTACGTAATGTGATCGGATTAATCGGTAGGAAAAAAATTTTTTTTTAATAAAATCATCAAATCCTTCTTTTCTTCAACATCCGTTTTCTCTTCGTAAGACCGAAAGATTGTAGGTTGGTAGGTCGGTAGGTCGCTGGGCTGGCCGTATAACTGAATAAGCTCGGAACAACGGGTGACTAGACGAGGTAGGATCCACTTACTCATTCGTTTGGAATTGTTGGACAGGTAATTAGAGGAAAGCAACGCGTCGCCGCTGGGCCTAATTATAAAAGATCTCCCTGTGAACCCAAGAAGATGACGAGTCTCGTGACGGAAACATGATGCACGTAGCGCCACTATGAATGATTATGACGTATCGATATCCCAAGAGAAGGAGCGCATCAGTTAGCAAATAAGTCCCGTGGGAGCGAGAGAGATGAAAGAAGATACACAAAAGCACGAATACAAGAGCGAATAAGAATTAAGCAGTTTAAGAGGATCTTTCTAGGTCCTGATCTGGTCTACCGGAAACGTCCGATATACTCGAAAGTCTGAACAATATCGTTCCTCGTGCCGGTTCGCAGCTTTTCTCAAGACTTTCATTCCTCCCTTTTCAGCCCATAGCCACACTCTCTACTCTCTCCTCTCCTGCATTCCTTTCACTTCGTTGGCTTCTATCTTTGTCTCACAAGAAGTCCATAGACCTAAGCTACCATGTGATAGAGAAGCTTCGATTGTCGTGGTGGGTCACGGCTAGGGAGTAGCGGTTAATAGAAAAGTCGAAGTTAAAGTTTGATCCCAGGATTCTTCCAGGGATCTGGTCCATTCACTTCACCCTATCCAGGGTTAGTTTGTCTGGTTATTTTGAGTGGCCGGTCGTGCTGGATTATATTTTCTCGCCCGAGCTCAAAGTCTCGCTGTTATATAGACCCTATACGTGCATGAGGCGCTTCATAATATTTGCTCGGTACACTTAGAGCAGACTGCTTAAGGGCGGCCATTGCCCAAGCGGTGTCGCTGGTTGCTACTAGGGGTTGGAGTAAACGATAAAGAGTCGTTGAAGCAACAATTTTGGCGCGGAGCCCTGCCGAGAGCCCGGCTGCCCGCTTTGCCAAGCGGGCTAGTCAGACAGTTAACATAAATCTCCATTAAAAGAGCTGAAAAGCTCAGCATATATATCCACGATACGAATGTGCTACGATTTAAATAAATAGATTTCTCCGGCGCGTTAAACCCACCGAGTCCACGTCGTCTTTCTCGTATCAGGGACTGTGAGAATCGTCGATTGGATTAGGCGGGGTACGAATTGCAACTAACGGAATTTCCCTAATGGGATTCGAAGGAATGGCGGCCGTGCTTGGACTCGCGGCTATCATCCTTTACTTCTTTCATGTATCCTGACGTTCGTAAATATATCAATTTTTGACTCAGACTTCAAACCCTAAACCGTCATTCACGTTCTAACGAAGTCACGGGAGCGTCGCTTCTTCGGACGAGTTACTTCCACTAGGTGGTCTCACCTGATAACGTTAACGGACCAGGTGTCGAATGGTTAACGGGGTCAAGGTTGATCCAATCAGGTTGCATTGAAAATTACCATTGGAGATGCCGATACCGAGATAGGAGGATATAGCTATATATATATATAGAACCCTTTGACTCCCTTCAGCCTCCAAACGAACATTCTATGAAGTTTGGTCATTTTCTCATGTAATTCGATCCTTGTCTTGACCTCTTGATAAAATAACCAGCAAACCCTGGATAAGGGGCTGATACTTTACTGGCTGCCTACGCAGCATCCCTCGTCGTTTCAGCTGGACCAAAGATAAGGTGAACGAGCCGATGAATATCTCGAGTATTATTTATCGATACGACTGAAACTTCGTCACCCGTTGCTATTGAATTTACATTGAATTCGTTTTATATAAAGATGAGCGCCTGCGCGTTACCAGGAGCAACCAACCAGTTAGCCTGTCTCCTTCTCTCCGTCTCTCACTCGCGCCGTTATACGTATAGCAGCCAAGAAAATATTTTGCCTCTCCTGCAGCTCACTTCAGCCGCTCGAGGAGTTCTTTGACTTAGCATACGTTCCAAGCAATCCCTGTCGTACGTGTAGAACTGTAGACATCTGCAAAATTCAACCAGTAGCTGCGAATGATCAAAGCAGTGCCAAATGAGACTGGCTCGTGCCGCACGCTCGGGAAATTATGACAAATTTTACAGTCTGTCGCTCGATCGAACTCCCAGTGAAATTTCAGTGGTCATTCAGAACCGTAACTAGCTTCTCATCTGAGAACTTTGAACTTGAGGGTATGAAAAAAAAAATTTTCCTCTTTGAAATCTCGCAAGTAATTTCACAGCGGAGATTCCCTCTATCGGGAACGGTTTTTTTGATAAGCGGTAAATCTACGGGAAATATTAACCTGCTGGCCATAAAACTGTGTATCACCCTAGCATCGTCTTCGGTTATAATTTTTCATTGGCTACTGTCCCCAAAACGAGGACCGAATTTCATCTCGAAAATATCCAGCCGACTATATCACGGCTGTTAGTAACAGCTAATTGAAAAGAACAAAATCGGTTGTAAGAATCCGCGAACGATGCACGTGTCGGTGTCCTTTTTTTTGGCAGCGACGCTTCGCCATGTGAACCGGAAGTAAAACTGACAGTTGTCTTACTCCAACGACTGTGAATATCACCAAGATACAGATAACCACTTCGAAGCCTCGATAAGTTCCCTCGATCGTTAAATCGAGAATTCCTTGGCCTTTGCATTCGCAATACCACTCGACCAGCGAACGAATCGCAAAGTCCTCTTGCGCGAAATTCAAACACACGAAGATACAGCGACAGGACAGATCAATAGGATTCCTATCTCTCGCCGAACTGTGCAGCTTTGCAAAGCACTCATGGAAACGTACACTTGAATACGAGTGAACCTACGAATCCCTATTACGTCTGATATTTCCTTAAGAGTCAGTATATCAGCATGAAACATTGAGCAGAAAGTATATCGAGAGGGATAAAAATTCGCAAATATCAAACGGCCCAAATAAAATCGTGCGACTTGAAATCGAGCGATCAGGACTGTCATAAAATTATAGTCCTGATGTACCATTATTATTATCCACAGTCATCGTTGGCTATCCTGATCCGTAGGTCCCTACGAGTCGGTACCTCAAAAAACCTTAACCAGCGCAAAGTAGAAAATCCTGTTAACAAAGCACGTCCCGCGAATGTCCTGTCGTAATACCACCTTGATAGCGATATTAAAACCAAAACAGCATAAGGGTACGTTCATCCAGTAAAAAGGTATCTAACGAGTCTTACCTTGAGGTAGGACGGTGAGCATCAGCAATATCAGCAACAGGGCGGTGACCATCTGTGTACTGATGCTCCTGGGCGATTGTTTTATCCGTAGTTGCACAACACCTCTAGTCTGGTTCGACATGGCCAATGAATGTTGCCCAGTCAATATCGCCGGCATTATCTCCCGTCCACGTAATGCCGATCAAGTTCGTTCCTCTTCCTGGCTGGCACAAACACACGGAGCCACCGTCGCGAGTTCTCACCGACGATGCTACTCGCCACGGCGGATCGTCGTCGCCGTCATCCTCCACCACCTCCACTCGCGTCCTCAAGTCTTCGCTCGGGGCGAACTCCTTTCGCGTTCGCTAGTTACTCAAAGCTCTCACTCGCGAACCTCCCGACTTCGCCGTCATAACCAAGATTCGCTCGCTCGGCGCGCTCGCACTTTCCATATGTCTCTATAATGTCAAACGGATCCGATCTGCGATCGCCAATTACACGCTCGCTGTGCCACGAAGTTCTTGCTGCATATTCGACGGCTGCCCGATACTTTACCTGAAAAGGAACACCAGCCTCTAAATTTGCTTTTGGGCCACGGCTAACTCTTACTAATTCTCGTGCTACACTGTGACTTGGACTATAGTACTTTTTTTATTTTTCTATACTAAAATCTATATTTTTTTTTCTCCTACCCACTCTATATATGATTCTGAAAAACTGTTTTTTGGATCAGCGAATTTTACTGTGCTATCGTAAGTCACTCTGTACTGTCGGTAGATGCCTGGAGTTTTTATCATTGCTAGTTGCGTTCGAACGTTAAATTTATACTGGAACGGGATATACCCGGTGGTACGTAATTCACGAATCGCTGAAAATTCACTAAATTCTTCAGTCGCTTGGATCAAGGTCTGATGCATTTATGATATTATTTGTGATAACGAAAAAAAAAGCACTCGTATCACATTCAAACGAACAGTGCTATGTTTGAATAAGGTCAGTTACTCCATACGGGATTGCGATTGCTGCGCCCTTTTTACTTCTATATGAAAAGCAATCGGAATGGCAAGCGCGGTGGATCAGCTAATGTTCCTTCATCTCGGTAAAACGAAATCCATTTTTCTCGATGACTGCCGGATACATCATAATTTTATACAGGCTTTCATGTGCCACTGTACTAAGGCCTTTCCCTATCGATTTACGTTATGTTCATTTATTTTAGCAAACATTCGCGACTTTTATAATTACTTCTTTTTTTTTTCTTCGTACTCGTTACCCGATAAAAGCGTATTATTACTATCGCATCTCGCATTTACCGATACGTAATAATAATAAAAATCAATTTCAACACTAGTTTCCATTAGTTTTCGAATAAATTTTTTTTCAACGTTACATCGCTAACGAACCTGTATTCTCTCAAAGCAAATACAACTAATGCAAGTTTAACAGGTGAAGAGAGAAGGGTAAAAAAAATTGAGAATAATAATAATGATTCGAGCGATACCGGCGGATTTCAAATGTATATACTACACAATTCTCGTTATCAGTATGCATTATAATATCAGAAATGTATCCAGCTAGAATTACGCGTTCGCCAAATTGTTAGAAAAAGTGGCGATATGCAAGAGCTAAAATTTAATGAGCATACAGAAAGAGTAGAGAATTTTCTGCATCTATAATATTCACGTATGCGCAGTATGGCTGTAATCGCAGAAATATCGCTCTCTATTTTCCGTACGAAATTTCATACAAAGTATATGGGGCTATAAAGTAAAGGAGATACTCGTAGTAATAAGAGAGTCTGGTTAACCCGTTAATTCTTGCTGAATAAGTACCTGCCGCGCCTCTAACGTCAAATAACAAACTCACGCACGTCCATTTAAACGCCGCCCATTTATGTATCTGGCCACCGAGCAGACCTTCATTAATGGCTAAACGTATTGGTCGTAATTAAAAAAAAAAAGGCGTGTCACCATGCACGTCGAAGAATAATCAGGTTATCCTCCTTGTGATATTCGGCGACATCGTGAACGGCCGTCACGAATTTTCAGGCTCGCGGATCGTTTCGACGAGCCGTTCCTTAGCAGCAGCTTCAGGGTTACAGGTGTTCCGTTATATAGATCCAACACGTTACACGACCCCCCGACGGATAATGCTGGTGCTTCGTTTAATTAATGTATAAATGAACTATAAATTCACTGAGGATACGATGACTTCTTGTAGTCGTTGGGATGAGAGAGCTCAGAGATCTCGTGTCGATCGCGACGCTGATTTCATGAAACACGCAATGTTGACGGTCCTGGAGGACGCAATGGGAGGAGAAGGTCCTTTTTATTATACTCCAGAGTATATAAAGCTATTGGCCGAATAAAAGAAAAATGAAGAAAGAAGAGTGAATGGTAGTCGTAGGTAAACAAAAATGGTAGCTATGAAAATCAGGAAATAAGTTGGCGCTGTCCTTTATCGTTTTTGATTCATGTAGCTTCCTCTCTCTCTCTCTCTCTCTCTATACCCTCTTTCCGTGCTTTCTTCTCAGCTTCTCTCCGTCTCTCTCTCTCTCTCTCTCTCTCTCTCTCTCTCTCTCTCTCTCCTCGCACACTCCCCCTCTCTTCCTCCGTATCCTTCCCTTTTTCGCACTCTCCTCTCTTGGTTCCTCTTCTTGATCCTTAAACTCGAACGGTGCCAAAGTATGGGACTTGAGCCGCGACTCGTGGAGAATTAATTGGATTATGACGAGAGTGCCGTTTGTTTTTATTCCCCTGCGCTGTGGCCGGGTTCCGAAATTGTTCGGCGATAGGGTAAAGGGGAACCACGACACAGAAACCGCTCGTGCAACGGTTTGCAACGGAACTGCTCCAAAGTGTTTGGAGCTGCTCGCAGCTCGCGACTCGCAGCTCCTGCGATATAGAACGAAGGAACCTCCTACCAGTCCCACCACGATTTCGTGGGAGGCTGCGGACTGGACCACCACGCAACCAGCATCTCCCCACCTCGTTCCATCTCAAGCCCACCCCACAGATCAATATTGTGCCCACCATGTACGGGAGTACCTACCTCCGACCCCATGCTCAGCCGTATCGTGCGATTCCATAGCGACGGCCATGAACGATGCTAGAGCACGTTCAAGTCTAAGGAGATTAGCCCCCGCTTGCCTTTTGCCAACGAGTTTCGCCTCGCCATTGCTTAGAAATATCCTCGGGCTCTTATTCAGCATCGCATGGACTGCCTGTTTCCAGCTCATTCTCATTCTTATACACATATATACTTCTCTCCTTATACCTCTTATCCGTTTTGTATCGTTTTTTTTTTTTGAAAACTTACTACCGTCCACGCTAACATTTTTTTTTTCTAGCTCCTCTGTATATGCTTAGATAGACGCGCTTCGGCTGGCTGAGAAATATTTTTCTTATCGCAAGTTCATGAACGACTAAGAAAGTCGATCGTGTTTGCCAAAACGTGCCGTTCTACGCGGTTTTCCTATCAACTTCCTTGCGAGATTCCTTTTGGCAGATTCATCGCACGTTGCGCACACTCCATCGCCGTTAGAGAATTGACAAATCGGTAAATACGCACTTCAAGATAACCTCAAGTCCAGGATTGTCTGTGTACGTGGCCTAAACGTTTTCCAAAGCCGAATTAACGTTTGCTGGGTTGGTAAGTGTGTACGGCTTTATGTGCACTTGAATTTTCGTTGGGCATGTAACGAGACAGCCGACAGGATGCGCTGACGTCGAGTGTCCCAGATTTTAAGTTTGTTACTATTCTGTTAGTACACGGTTAAAACTATAATCATTGTTTCCCACGGGGCGCTTTGAGCTACATTTTGATGTAGTTACAAACAATCCTGATGCAGATGTTCTCGAGTCTTCTCTATGAACCAATACCAGCTTAACAATTGATTTTAATCCGAATATCGTGTTGCTCGTAATTCTCAATATACAGCCAAATAGGAGTACACAGTTTTTTTTTAATAAAATACATCCTACGTATATACTATTTGGATTGATAGAGTGTAAAAAGAATTTAAGTAATTGATAATTTTCATCTATATCATGGACACTATAGATTTTTCTAGCATTTGGATGTAATTAAATTTTTTTATTTCACATCTTTACACGAATACATCTTTACCTGAAGATCTAGACTATCTTTATATCGACATGGTTATTTAGTCAAGACTTACCATCTGAACAGGGCTTTACTATAAGAACGCCACTAATTATTCTGTATGTAATTCATTACTCGGTATTTACTATAGTTACGCCAACGTAAAATAGTCAATATATCTTGCCTTAGGTTACACTGTACGCTCGTCCACTGAATATTAACGTAGAAAAATATTTCATATCGAAGACGAACTTTTAAGTATTGCCGTTCCCAATCAGTCATCTTCGCTTCTTATTGGATTTTGGCAAATTTGTAAATACTATTCATTGCAGCTGCGCATGCGCCACAATATTGTCCTCGACTTATTTAAACTTGCTAACGCGAGGAAACTCGTATACACATCACTATGCAAGCTTAAAAGCTTGTGGTGTTATAGAACAATTCTAAGCCGAGAATTCTTTACCACATGCACGACGCCGTAGGAAATTCGTGTTCTGCTCGGTGACAGAGTGTGTTGGTTTTCTTTTTTCTTTTGTCTTTACTTCCACTTTGTCCTCTCCTGCGAGCAATGGCAAATGAACCATACTTCAAAACGTGTACATCGCCGTGTTAAAGCACCCTTCAAGGTTTTCGTTCTGATCGACCGAACTGCATCGCCCTTATACTCGAATCGATAGTGGTTAAAATTATTAAGATAGTGAGGACAGATAGTCACTTTTTTGTCTGTAGAATGTTATCGTCTAGCCAATGTAATTTGAAGGATTTATAATTAGATTGCTTTGATGAAAGTTTCTCTTGAAATGATTGATTAACGTACTTACAAGATGAATCATCAGCTGCTGCCATCTGTTAACTGGATGCAACAAGCAATGTCTTGAGGATCTGCTGAGCCATTGGATGTAAATGCACTGCACATTGGGTAATACTGAACTATTTTTCGTAATTTGATTCAAATTGTACGTGTTGTCTGGTTTGAAGCGTTAGGATTAGCGCAATGCGATATCGATATGCGTGCAATGGCTTTTTGAAAGTTTTACTGTAGTATCGTAATATCTTAGTTTTGCTTACGATATTTATATAATTAAATAGTAATATAACAGCACATTTAATATGGTGGTTTAGAGCTGCCGCGATAAATACTAATTCCATCAAAGCTCGTGTGTCGTGCAAGCGTGTTTGTTAATTTGCCTCTCACCAGGCGCCATTCCACGTGCACTCAGTGTCATTAATCCCTAGATTTACCGACTGAGTTTGCTTATTTAAATTACATGAGTGGGACAGAGACAAAAATGGGTTCAGGGGCCCTGGCATAATGACGCTGAGTGTGCAATTGAGCAATACTCTACTACTCTGTTAGTTCGTATGAATTCACATAGATGGTGTTGAACTATGCGTACAGAAGGCCGTTCGTGCAAGCGTTTTTACCTACGCCGAAATATTATAGGTGTGTTCGAAGATGAACCGAAAGGGCTGAGACATGTGTCTCCATCAAAAGTGCATGCAACAAACAGAAAGGCAACGGATGCCACACACCGTGAGAGCTTTCGATTCACTTTCAAACGATGGCCTCATCTATTATAGTGGTTCCGGAGCACGTAAAAAAGCTTGCACGGACAAACGAATCTCTGCAATATCAAAAATACCCCAGGAATGCGAAGACTAGCAAAGCCAAACTATAGTTTTGTATATTTTTTATTATTATTATAATGGATATCAATTTTCATAGGGTTGAAATAAAAGACAAAATTTTCAAAACACTGTTTTATTATAAATCGTTAATACTTATGTGAATAATATTTGACAATACTGCTCGTAGGAACTAATTATAATGAATATGAACTAACGTAATGACATGAACTTTGCGCAGAGTAACATAAAATTATTTAAACAAAAGTTATGAATGCAGAAGGAAGTGTTTGAAATGATTCTGAGAAACTTTCTTTTCTTCACGCAGCCTTGACAGTCTTCTCTGCTCCTCGCTGTGCCACTGGACTCTTCTGTGTCTGTGAACTCTGTTCCTTTTGAAGATCTTTTACTTTTGTAGCGGCATCGTCCTTCAGTGCTGGCTGACCTGTATTTTGGATTTTGATAATTCTTTCCTTTTTCTCTTGAGGTTCAGGTTCCTTTCTTGGTACTATGATGCTTAGAACACCATCGGATGACAAAGTAGACTTCAGCTGGTCAATATCACACTGCTCAGGAATTAAATATTTTCTGACAAACTGCCTGGAAATCCATCCATGCTCGTCTTGCTTCTCTTCATGTTTTCCTTCGACAATGACATTTTTATCAACCACCTTCACTGTGACTTCTTCGGGAGCAAATTGCTGAACATCCAACGTCAACTCAAATTTATCCTTGTTAGGTTGTACGGTTGAAACTCCACTAGTAGCAGATCTTTTAGCCAAACTTCTCTCATATGGCTGGTAACGGTGCAATCTTCTGCGATATGGTCTCACTGCCCAAACATCTGAATCCAAGGGCAGCAGATCACTGGGAGTTACGTGGAGTCCAAAATCTTGATCAAAAATACTATGTGGATGGTCCAGGTCTTCCCACCAATGAGAGAATACCAATGGTAGTAGTGACATTTTTTCCTTAACCTCGATGAAACAAGGGCAGGAAACGCTTTTTTCTTGTATTGATGCTTCAATCGATGACTTTCTACAAGTACTTTATATGCTCGGATGCTTCAGAATAGTTATTTAAGCACCGTATACGCTCCTCTTGAATCACTGCAGTATTACTCTACGACCTCTCGTGGATCTAAATTGTCAGCGAGCCGGGAAGCACCAGTATATATAACAAAACTCAGTGGTAGGGAGAACACATGGAAGAGTCCCGAATTTTCTTGAAAGCTTCAGAGCGTAGAACTTTCCAGCTTTGATGCTCTGCAATGCACTCTAAGTATCCTAAAGCCAATTGTAACTTTAATTATACGTACATAAAAAATAACAAAATATGATAATTGGTAAAAAAATGCATGAATATATTTATGAACATTAAAATTTTATATCATTTTTAATTCGCAAAACCTTGATACATTTTCCAAGTATTGTTATAGCTCAAAGATCTAATACATAAATAAATATTTAAAATCTTTTCTGACTTTAATTGGTATTACTTTAAATGCGTAACACGATTATTGCTAAAAACAATTTTATAAATTTTTAAGAGCTTGTAATATTGAACATTGCAGGTGACTGTCTCATGAGTCATGATTGCTCAAAAATCTCTAAAGTTTAATCACTAAAATAATCCAAAAATTTCGCAACGCTATATAATTACCAAATTTTTTACATCAAATTTTTATTACTAAAATATATAATTCAATAATGTAATATTTAATAGTAGCATAAAGTTCTCTATAATATTATATATAAGAATTTTTATATGAAGCCTATCGGCTTCTTTTCTAACAAAAGCTGTACTGTCATCTCGTAATCGTCAATTTTGCGTACTAAATTGCAATATTTGTGAACCCACAAACAAGAAGAGTAGAACGTTCGGCAACGCGGCGCTTCTCGAAACATCGAGTAGCTCACATCACCAGGCGGCGCTGGGATAAAAGCAGTTGCGCGGCGGCAATACGTAACAGTAAACGAAAAGCAATCGAAGCGAGAGCATCGACTCTAGTGTGAAAGCGCGAGCGATAAAGTCACAACAAAAGTATTTTGCGTTCAGCGATAAGTTAAAAGTCCAGAAAAATGTCGCTGATTCCACTGGTATTCGCCGACTTGTTAGACGACGATTTCGATCGCCCACAATATCTGCATCCATATTTCGGCCGAGTACTTCAACCCAGTAAACTGTTACCACAGCGATCTGAGCTTTATCTTCAACCTAAGGATCAACTTAATCCACTGATCTATTATAGACCCTGGGCTGATCTTCTCCGCCAAGGAGAAGGTGGTGGGGCATCCACTGTAAAAGCAAATAAGGATCAGTTTGAGGTTTCTCTGGATGTGCAACAGTTTACTCCTGAAGAAATCAATGTCAGAGTTGTTGATAAGTTCGTTGTGGTGGAAGCCAAGCACGAGGAAAAGCAGGACGAACATGGCTGGGTGTCACGGCAATTTGTAAGGAGATATTTGATCCCGGAGCAGTGTGACATCGAACAGGTCACTTCAAAACTGTCATCCGATGGTGTCCTGACCATCGTGGCACCTAGAAAGGAACAACAGCCCAAAGTGGAGAATGAGAGAACCATCAAGATCGAACATACTGGAAAACCAGCGCTTCAGAAACAGCCCACTGAGAAGAAAGCCATAAAGCAGGGGCAGGAGAAGAAGACTGAAAAACGTGACAAGTGAACTGGTTCCTTATGAACATCCTCGTATAAAGCCATTTTTTCCTTTCATTTTTCTTTCTTTCTGTATCATTATCATTGCAGCGTTTAAAGAATCATACGTATTAATATATTAAAATGTAGATGTATAATACTGTATTCCATATATGCAATGCGCATAAATCGACAAATATCAAATATTCCATCAAGTACTGCACTAATAATATAAGTTCCTTATTTGTATTTTTTAATAAATAAACTTAGTTCCATAAAATTCATTTTTATTAAAAATTCCCCAGTTCCTTTTCCCTTTGATTTCATCCATAAACTTTATCATAGTAATTATTTCCAAAAGCTTTAGGCTAGGCTCTAATATCTTTTTAGAAAGCTTATTTGAAAATAAGTTTATGGGAAGATCCATGTTGAGATGAAAAAATATCTAATGACAGAGGAGGGGAGAGGGGAGGGTATTATAAAAGATTATCGTTAGAAGCTAATAAAGCTTTTCGGTTAAAGTACATTTTGAGAATTTACTGCCTTGAACAATTTATATTTTGACACAGGACTTCACAGATTTTTTGAAAAAGGTAAGTAGTTTGCTTAAATTTATTTGAATTTAACGTGTACATCTCACAGAGCTCGTGTTAAATACGATTGTATCAATTTTGAAGAATTACAAGGAAAATAATAAGCAAATACGAAAACGAAGATGAATCCTAGAACAGTGCAAAAATAAAAATCCCTACCACAGACACGCACCAAACTCCTCTCCTGAACATAATCGATGCAAAAGGGCATTCGGGCGGGGGAAGGTCAGTAAACGGCGCAGTTTTGTTGGAGGTCACGTTGCAACGCAAATGTCTCGAGGATTAAATCCGCTAGAGCCACGTATCCCGGTGACATTAAGATAAAATATATTTTTAATTAAAAACAAATAGCTTAAAGAGAAAGAGATTACATACACATCCCTCCCCCTTCTTTAAAAGAATTTGAAAATTTCTAAATTCATATAATGTCAAACTTTATATACCCAAAAATATTTCATGTTTGGAGTAATAATAACAATGGTACATTTTTTTTAAGGATTCATGGGCTACAAACAATAAGAACATGTGTAATGTTTTCTGAATATATTTTATTAACAAAATCTATTTATTACAAGGAAATTATTAATATACAGCCAAATGACAGATTCCATCTTTGGCAAAGGACATAAAATACATAAATGATATTTCATGATACATGTGATGTAACAGAATGAGAATAAACAATGAATCAGGCGGTTACACAAAGTTTACTTCGTCGTGGCATTTCCCATGGGACTTTCTTCGATGGCAGGTTTTCCCGTCTGTTCTATTTTGATTACCTTTTCAGCCTTTTCCTCCAGAGCCCCTTGCTTCCTGGGTGCCGTGATGGTCAGGACTCCATCCGAGGACAAAGTGCTTGTCACCTGATCGGCATCGCACTGCTCAGGTACCATGTACTTGCGTATGAATTGCCTGGAGATGATGCCGTGTTCGTCTTGCTTCTCTTCGTGTTTTCCCTCGACAACGACGAACTTATCAACCACTTTGACTTTCACCTCGTCAGATTTGAACTGCTGGACATCCAGGGCAACATGAAACTTATCCTTGTCAGCTTTGACAACCGACCAGCCACCCTCACCCTGGCGTAAGAGATCAGCCCAGGGTCTCTCGTAGACGTAAGGAAATCTTCTTTCCAAAATTGCTGGATGAAACAGCTGATCAGGAGTAAGTCCTGTCCCGAAATGCTGATCCAGTAGCCGATGTGGACGCTCCAGGGCTTCCCACCAATGAGAGAACAATCTTGGAATCAGAGACATTCTTGCCATAACTTTTCGTATATTATCTTTTAATAAAAAAAACACTGGCTAACGTCAACTGCTTAGCACTTTGCTCTATTAAGCACTCGAAGCTTCGCTTGGGTTTCTCGTGGATATACTGAAGGCTCTGACGCGTCGCGTCTGCTTTTATACCGTCTAGTAGCTAAAGTGGGGAGGGAAGTGCACTTTCGAGCATTTTCTCGAACTTGTCAAAATTGTATCAGAGAAAAACAATGATCCTGAAAAGTCTCGATCTTCATACGGAGCCTTGAATACGTGCAACGATATAAATACTAAAAATAACTGCAACGACTATGAGCTAATCAATACTACAAAGCTACGCACTATTGTCTAGGTCGCAACCTTAGATTTTTCTAGCAACATCCAGTCGCCTGAATATCCTTATATCGCTGTTAAAATTTTTAATCAATTCTGACTAATTATACACTCTGCTGTTTTATGCACGACAAATATACGTGTCAATAGGTACGTCGTACCTTCTAGAAAATTCCTGAACTACGCACATGTTATATACTTGGCAACAAGAGCGCTTGGTCCCAAGTTCATGGTACAGTGCTTAATATTATTTTCAATTTGTTTTTTTATACAATTCATAATTGAGCTTTATCTTACACATACCTTTATTTGTAATCCAATGACCAGTTGCATTGCAACAAGAGCACTACATTGTTACAATGTTATGTTATCATCTGACAAATTCTCTTAGTGGGATCATATAAGTTCAAAGATTGGTTTGTTGGATTGCACTTATCAAAGGCATTGGACGATCATTAAAAGAAGAGGTTAACTGTTGATTATAACAATGCTTCTAATTGTTTGCGTCAGAATATTTTTTTTCCCATACAATCGGCCTTCCTTATCGAATTAAAAAATACGATGTGTAATTCAAATAATAATTTTATTAATAAACAGAAAAGAATGTTCTCGAACGTGCTCGATCAGTCTAGAATATATTGCACCCTTCGGCAGTCGTGACAAATTGCGTAACACGTCACCAGGGAGATATTGGGTAAACAGATACAACGTTTTCTTTGTCTGGAAACGAATTGTGTGAAATTTCAACCAGCTTCGGAACTTCTATATACATATATTTATATGTTGGTTTTAGTGTATCTTGCGTGTTCGCTGTGTCTACTAACCGTCGGACACAACATCCTATAAGGCTGAGTCTCTACTAGTGACTCCTGGGTGCACTTGTACTCACGTAAAGGCCGTAAAGACACTATTTTGGTAATGCAATGTAATGATAACCACTATTTTTTTTGCATTAAGAATTATTGTTTATAGATACATGTGGCTAGGAGAATTAATGACCTTTAACGTCTTAATTCATAATCAATTAACGAATTAATAATACAGCAAAAAATTGCGTCAGATGAATTACAGTCGAACTATCAAAAAGTGTTCTAAATATACATTTATTAATCCAGTACTCATTATAAGAGTCACGGTATCTGGACAGTGTCGAGGTAAACATATTTTATAACGCATGATAAAAAATGGCATGTAGATATACGTGTTATTTTCAATTCACACAAAATTCTACATATAGTCGGTCCAAGAGTTCATTTTATTTTTTGACAATTCGCTGAGAAGGCCATCGTAAATTTCTATAAATTTCTGCAAGCATGTGCTAAGATATAAATAACAAAAATTATTCATTGCGAAACCAGGTATATGCATACTGCGTAAGAAATATCGTATGGAAAGCCACGTGTGACTTGCTAGTGAGTTAGAGGCTTTATTGTTTTCGATCTGTCAAAAAATCACATGGAACTCGTGGACTGACTCATATGTATAAAAATAACCATTCACACCAGACGATCTTTATAGCAAGCAAATACAGTCCAATTACTTAAACTGTAATAATGTACATGCAATTAGTTGTCTGTGTGAATATTGAAGAATTATTTTTGTACTTATAAATCAGAAAAAACGACAAAGGCCACTCTGATTATATGATGAAAAAAATGTTTTTCAAGTAAACATTCTATCATTATACCCGAGTTACGAGCCGATAACTTATAACACTGACGATTACAGAAATATCGATTTCGGTCGTTGTCTTAAGTACTTGGACATTATCAAAGACTATGTCCCCACTACGTTATAGAATTTTTGCATAAATAGACGCACGCCTGGTAAATTGCATCAGTAAAGAAATTTTGTTCTGTCCGACTTGATTCTCCAAAGAAGCTTGAAATTCCTTCTGAAGATCGTCAGTGAAAGTACCCACGAAGAAGATGTCTCTGCTTCCGCTGCTGTACTCCTCCTGGTGGGAAGGTCTGAATCGTCCCCATTATCTGCATGATCAAGTTTTCGGTATGGGAATTCGTCCTGATCTACTTCTTACCCAGCGAAAGTTAATGGATCATTATTACGCTCAGTTACGTAACAAAGACATTCCTGAACTTTATCAAAAATCATCAGTAGATCCTTCGCATAGTGACGTTTCTGGTTTTCCAACGATCACCGACGACAAGAACGTTTTCCAAGTTCTGATAGACGTTCATTTATTTAAGCCTGATGAAATCAAAGTGAAACTAGTTGACAAATTTGTTATGGTCGAAGCCAAACACATGGAGAGGCAAGACGAACATGGTTTTGTCACTAGGCAATTTGTACGGAAATATGTATTGCCTGACGTGGTCGACGCTGATTTAATTAAGGCAGAATTGTTTGCTGATGGTATTCTGGTGATTATGGCACCGGTTAAAGATGACAAACAAAATAAAGTTGAGAAGATTATAAATATTGAGAGAACTGAAAAGACTCTTCTTAACGCTAGAACGATGGGTAATACTCAGGATTTCCCGATTGGCACGGATAGTTATAAGGACAAGGTCGTCCATACCACTGACATGGATCAGGGTCTTGCTACTGATACTACTCCTGACACTAGTACTGATGCTACTCCTGACACTACTACTGATACTACTACTGGTACTATTACTCCTGCTACTACTGATACTACTACTGGTATTACTACTCCTCCTACTACTGATACTACCACTGGTATGTCTATTCCTACTACTACTGGTACTACTACTGATATCACTACTCCTACTACTACTGGTACTACTACTGGTATGACTACTCCTACTACTACTGGTACTACTACTAGTATGACTACTCCTACTACTACTCCTACTACTACTGGTACTACTACTAGTATGACTATTCCTACTACTACTGGTACTACTACTGGTATGACTACTCCTACTACTACTGGTACTACTACTAGTACGACTATTCCTACTACTACTGGTACTACTACTGGTATGACTACTCCTACTACTACTGGTACTACTACTGGTATGACTACTCCTACTACTACTGGTACTACTACTAGTATGACTATTCCTACTACTACTGGTACTACTACTGGTATGACTACTCCTACTACTACTGGTACTACTACTAGTATGACTATTCCTACTACTACTGGTACTACTACTGGTATGACTAC
>JASANN010000233.1:1663977-1712031 GCA_031762395.1 Calameuta pygmaea | reverse complement strand
TCCTACTACTACTGGTACTACTACTGGTATGACTACTCCTACTACTACTGGTACTACTACTAGTATGACTATTCCTAGTACTACTGGTACTACTACTGATATGACTACTCCTACTACTACTGGTACTACTACTGGTATGACTACTCCTACTACTACTGGTACTACTACTAGTATTACTACTCCTACTAGTACTTGTATACTGGATACTAAGCAAAAATTGAACGAGAGTAAGAAGGCCAGCGAAGAGATTGTAAAGGACAAGAAGAGGGAACTGGAAGAAATGATGGAAAGCAGGAGGGGAGAATGCATGAAATTAGCAGAGGAGAAGAAGAAAATGTATGAGAATTTAACGGAGGAGAAAAAGAAGAACGAAAGGGTAGAAAATAAGTTAAAGCTGGACGAGAAGAAGAGAGACGAGAGAAAGAAGTTTTAAAAGAGATAAATCATGTATTCTAATCTCTTGTCCTCAGATTCAAAGCTATTTTTTATCTTGTTTTGTACAAATGTAACATTTTATATTCACTCATTCTCATGTTTGGTTTAATAAATCAATTATATTTGAATGTTAAAATAATTCTTATTACTGTTATTTATATGATACTCTGAATTTTTAAATATTTCTTTCATTAGACATTAAAGCGATACAGTGCTGGTTAAAAGTATTGGCACAGTGCAGTGCTGGTTAAACGCATAGCACTGTGCCAATACTTTTGACCGGCATTGTATATCATATTGATGAATATTCTTTAAATTAGTCACTGCCTGGATCAGCGGGCAAGAAATGTACCACCTGCGAAAAAATCCATGTGGCCAAGTAGTATATCTTCCACTAAGTTTACCACAAGACAGGAGCAACTGTATGTATGTACATTACAATCGATAGACTGCATTGTTCGCCGCTGTATACTTCGTTACCGTGCATTCTATACATTACGTATATGTCAGCTAATAAATATCTATAATTCGTAAAAAAAGAAAAGGAAATGATCTTGTAATAAAATAAGAGGAGTAAAATAATATGGTTAACCATACTATAGGATTTATTATCCATAACTATACTGATATACCGTTACCATCTTTATATAAACAATGCGATAAAAATTTGCTTGCATTCTCATACAAAAATAATACATTTAATGCGTACATACGTGACATATAGCCTTCCTTCCTCCCTTTCCTTATGGCTGCCTCCTTCAATGAGGAGACGTGCCAGGTGACATAAAGCCTTAGAAGGGTCTAGAACGTTCTAGAAGGTTCCAGACTCTACACGAATGTTCAGGATCCCTGGTATCGACTGAGGGTTGAACGCATAAATATATGCGCCCAAGCCGGAGCTAGTCAGTCGACCGACAGCTACCGGCGAGAGAGGTTCGTAGTAACGTACGTAGAACTGTAAAAGAAAAAAGTAAAAGCTTAAAAAAAATTTTTAAAAGGAAATTTTACCACTACAAAGGTTCGCTAAGAAGAGAAAAGAAGACAAAAAACGAAAAATGTCTTTGCTGCCACTCCTATTCTCAAACTGGTGGGAAGACCTTGAGCATCCACACCGGCTCTTGCATCAGGATTTTGGCCATGGCATTAACCCTGCTGATATTGTAATGCCAAGTTCACTGCCAATGCAATATGGAATACCTCATCGTGATCGAGGGCACATTTTACCAAGATGTCCGAGTGTTGGATATCACCGATCCTGTTGTGGACCACTTGTCAAATCTAAGGGCGGTTTCTCCACCGTTCAGGCTGACAAGAATAAATTCGAAGTTAACCTTGACGTGCAGCAATTCACTCCTGAGGAAATCAAAGTTAAGGTCGTTGACAAATCCGTGATTGTCGAAGGGAAACACGAGGAGAAGCAGGATGAACATGGGTGGATTTCACGGGAGTTTGTTAGGAAGTACCTGATTCCTGAGCAGTGCGACATCGAGCAAGTTACTTCTAAGCTGTCATCAGACGGAGTTTTGTCCATAACTGTACCCAGGAAGGATAAGCCGCAGATCGAAGGTGAAAGGGTCATTGCTATTGAGCACACCGGGAAGCCGGCTGTTCTGGAGAAGCCTGTTGAGAATGACACTCAGCAGAATGGCGAGAAATAAATGTATTAATCATTCAATGCGTTTTTGTGCTTTGTCACTTCCAAGTATAATTATCACACTGTAATCAATATCAAACGTATGAAAACTATGTATACATATATCTCATATATATCAAAAATTAAAATTTATATAATACCTATATAAAAAAGGACTATTTGTTAGACAATAGTAATACTGTATCGCTAATGCTATTATAATATAGCCATAACTTTTTTTATAAATATATAATATTCATTTATTACCTAACCCACTCCTTATATCTCATCTTAAATTTCGGAATAAACTATTTTCTTTTTTTATAGCTCTTTTACGTAATATACCTAACCCTAGCCTAACTGGCTGCACAAGGGACCCTAGTGCAGAATCATGCTATACGGTTTATAAGACGCTAGAATTCTAACATGCTTGTACCATTGGTTCTTGAGAATCCTTTGCAACGAATTATCTTCTGGCTCTACGAGAAAGTTATACAAATGACAATTAATACACAAACCATGCTATTAATTTAGAGTACAGTCTTAGGAATACGCTCCCAGGGGTCCTTAAAAACTGTGAACATTTAAAAACTTATTGCACTTATAGAAATTATAAGTTTATAGATTGGCAATGGTCTTTATAAAAGATTAGGACCCTTTCAAGCATGTACAAACGATTCTGGTAGGCCTCAGCCAATCTCAGTCAGCGTTAGCCGTGACTCGACCTTGATACAACAAGCAGCATACGAAGAGTGTTTGGGTTTCGAATACCTTAAGGTGGTTGTCGCGTCATAAAATCTGCAGCAAAATGTTATGCATGCACTTTAATAAAATGTAAGATATTTTCAAAGACCTAATTAAACAATAGATATAAGAACTGTGGTTTGCTGCTTACTATTGACATTCTCTGTATTATAGTTTCTTAACTGTAACATGTCAATTGTCTATAATTCCATTAATTAATTGTTT
Organism: Calameuta pygmaea; assembly: GCA_031762395.1. Classification (NCBI taxonomy): domain Eukaryota; kingdom Metazoa; phylum Arthropoda; class Insecta; order Hymenoptera; family Cephidae; genus Calameuta; species Calameuta pygmaea. The sequence continues at coordinate 1,708,994 of JASANN010000233.1, read as the reverse complement.
ATTTCTATAGCCAAAATGGCAACTGGAAGCAAAATTTGAAGTGTCAAAGAGCTACAACGAGAATTACGCGCAGTAAGTGCGCACGAGGCTTCCGATCGCTTCAGCGTGTCTAATTGTAAGAAAGATGTACCAGAGTCATGCGCGGACAACCAAACTGAAGAGGACGCACATGATGGCGACTGATAAGCCTGAGATTGTAGACGAAGATTTGGAACTCGAAGCAGAGGCAGCAATATGTGGAAAAACTGTTAGCAGCAGGAGTAAGGTGCTATTCGGTCAAAACCGTTAAAAATTATCTACGGAGCAGACTGCAAATAAGGAACAGCCTTTGAGCACTGCGTTTCATTTACCCAATGTATACCTAAATAACATGACACGCCTGATGTGATTCTGATTATGAGTTAGATAAAAGAGTGAGGTGTAGTTTTTGTCCCTATGGCAAAGACAGAAAAACTCATTTGTCCCTCCTGCCGTCTTACTAGGTGTGTCGAAAACATCGTTGATTTTTCATCGAATAATTATTTTTCGTAAATTTTATAATAATAAATGTCTTTTATTCGTACAAATACGAAAACATATTATTATGATAAAAAATTATATCCTACGATGACTTCGTAAAGAAAAACTATTTTACTGAAAATTTTTACTCAAAATTGTTATTTGTTTATAAATGTTTTTTTTTTTTCATAAACTATTATCTTTATTCATATTTCATGCGATTGTAGGTTTTCCTCAGATCGCGATGGTGAAAATAAAGAAAAACTTACTCAAACAGTTTTTTTATCCCACTGTAATTGGCGAAGTGGCAAAAATATATGCTGATAAATAATACGAGCGCAGTGCAATACTTTTGATCTGCACTGTATGTCTGGCTGGTCAGAGATATGCAATACAGTCTCGTTCAGAATTATTGCATAGATAACTGGAAGCTCCGACTGGAATGCACGACACTTGGTACGTAATATTATATTCAGAGAATCAATCGTATTCTGAGACCGTAGAGTTATGATGCAATGAATATCATATTCAATAAATCTAGACTGATTAGCCAGTCAATAATAAAGTTAATTACTGCTGCCTATAAATAAATCGAATTGCCAATATCAAAAGAGTGCAACGATAAAGAATATTTACCGCAAAAACATTTTAGATAAAATACATTAATGTTTCTGATATCGAATGGAATACATAATCAAAGATTATGTTCTATATTAAGCTAAGAGTATCAATAATTTCTTGTAGAGAAGAAATGACCTAGACAATAAAGTTTATTGTACCCCTTCTCGGTATATTCGATGTCGCAATCAATATCCGTCTCAAGGTCAATGCGCAAGCCTACCACACGATGGGAAATATTGATCTCACAGCATTTTGGAACTATATACATGGTTGTAGAGCTACCATAAAATCCACCATGGCTATTAACATGTAAAAGGACGAATCCACTACTTCAGATTCTGACAAACCAGTTTCCTCTCTATTTATTCCTCTACAAAAAACGGCAGTACTAATATCCGGCACATCCTGTGCAGCTGCAAAAGGCTGGCATTGCAGCGCGATTATCGGACATACTACTTTCAAACTTCATCAAATCCTATGTAACGTCAAAGTAACAGATTTAATTAATTGTACAAGCTAAAATGACAGATTATATTATCAGTGAAATCCTGCCTGTGCCAAAAAAGTATATCCACTATGAGATCTACACCTACGTATGTGCGCATATAGTATCTACAATAGAGCACGGTAAATGCACTTCTTACAGAATGCAGTATGCAGAAAGCCGGAAAGTGCACGTGTACCGGCATAGTAGTACAGTGTTGATATAATAATAGTAACGTCTAGACTGTGTCTAGACAATACTGTAGCGTCTACTAAATTGTACCGTGTACGAGGGAGTTCCAGTCACCCAGAGAGCGTTCGATAATAATGGTGCACAATGTTCCTAAAGGCGCAGTAGAGTAAAATCGTAATACGCAGTGAATTTGAAAATCCTATTATTATACGAAAAATGGTATATACGCGCCAAGGCATCAATACATAAGGACTTTTTTGATTTTGTACCAAGAAAAATGTTTGTTGAACACATATAATTGTTAGTAATGGCTTAATAGTTACTTAACTTGCTAAAGATTATTTTCAATCTCGTTTGAGAACCACAACGGTAGTCTTGAATACCCATGGTGTGGGTTCGCCTCGTTTCAAGGTTAAGTCTCAAGCAGACGCGTCGGGGCGTCTCGTACTCTGTTTCGTTGCTTTATCCCCACTATCTACGACGTATTGAATATATAGAGTTGCGTAGAGGTTGCCAGCGCATATTCGTGCGCGGGCATTGAACGTGTAGTCGAGCAAGTTAGTTGAGAGAAAGGCAACACCCAACGCGGATAAACCCTTAAAAACGTTCTTGAATTATATAGAGCGGTATTAAATATTGTGTTACATAATTCGTAAATAATTAAGGCGATCAAGATGTCTCTGGTGCCATTGTTATACTCTGATTGGTGGGAAGATCTGGATCGTCCGCATAGACTGCTGGATCAACATTTCGGTTTGCCATTAAATCATAACGATCTTCTGGATAGAGCTTTACCGACACCTTCCGAAATGATTCCATTTCGTCCAGGAGGAAGACGCAGACGACGATATCATCCGTTCATGGAGTATGCTTTGAGGAGAGGAGGACGCGGGTCATCCGCTGCACAGCCGGACAAAGAAAAGTTCCTGGTGACACTAGACGTGCAGCAATTCGCACCGGATGAGATAACCGTGAAGGTGGTGGATAAAAATGTTATTGTGGAGGCAAAGCACGAGGAGAAGGAAGACGAGCATGGTTGGATATCCAGACAATTTGTGAGAAAATATTTGGTACCTCCTCAGTGTGATATTGATCAAGTTGAGTCTCATATTTCGTCGGATGGCATCTTAACCGTCACTGCACCCAGGAAGGAGCCGATAAAGGATAATTCTGAGAGAATTGTGAAGATTCAGTATACTGGACAACCGGCTATTAATAATTTTGACGGCCACCAGGAATCGATTGAATCATCGAAAGCGGCAACTGTAGAGAAGGAACAACCACAACAAAAAACACAAACGATTCAACAAAGTCCACGCGGAAAGAAAGCTGTTAAATCTGTATAAGACTACTTTTTCTTTTACTTTTTTCTGTATTTTTATTTGCATTCGATATTCATATTCTAATACGTTCATTTGTCTCTGAGTATTCAAGTACAAATATATATATGTCATTGTAAGATTTGTACTATTTTTTTATAGAAAAATAAACTGGAATAAACTATATCTACACAGTGTTATTTTTGTACTACCTAACCTCTACCCTCTCTTGATAAAATTTAATGTCAAATTTCTTGTACGTAGTTTTGTTTCCATAAGAAAAGGTTTGATTTCTGTACGGTTTTTTTTTTATTTACAACGGGTATTATATACAGTTTGGGAATTATTTGTTCGAGCCACTTGTTATTGAGAAATATTTCGTTTTATTATTTGAATTATAAAATCTCTCCTCTTGCATATGAGTATTATAAATATCCAGAAAACAATACAGAATAGCAGATTATGCGACGATGTGCAATGTATTACGAAATATATATATATGTATACATACGTATGTACGTGACTGGAAGTGCGTAGCAGAGCGCGAATATGAATCACTGTGTTATGATTCTAGAAGTATAACTAATAATAGCAAAGGTAGAACGTTATTTCATTAAAATACTTCTATGTGCATAACAAATGCCTATAAGTGCATTGAACTTATATATGTATATGCATTAGGTGGATACTAGCCAAGAGGTGCTCGGAGAGCTTAGAAGCACCTAGAAGATTCTACTAGACGTAGATGAGTGACGCCTGTAGATACGCGTCAGAAATAGATACTGCATAGTTGATTTGATTACTTTGTAAGATTGTTCTAGAATATTTCTAGCAATTTCGAGAAAAATTCTCAGTTAATTATAGGACGTGCAAGAAAAACAGGACGTTTGGCAACGTATGAAACAATTTCAGTCTGCGTCATATGTATACATGTATATTTTTTTCATATTTACATTCTCGATGAATATATAAGGTTACTCAGGAGTATTTCCAGGAATGAATTAGTTCGTTCATTTGATTCCTATGGCAATAGCACCTTCCTCTTTTTAAATAATCCTATATATCTATACCTATGTACACCATAGGACAATTTAAGACGGTTAGGGACAGGTATAGAACGTACTGCTCCCTGGAACGTAAGTGGATCAATAGCTGCGAGGCGTACTAGAAAGGGTACGTTCTGGAACATTCCCGAAGAATTTCAGGCTTTTCAAAAATTATGGTAGAATATTGAAGTAACGCTGTTAAAAAAGCTTTGAACTAAGAATACTGTACAGATTCTTTTTTTGTAGCTGCAAAAAAAAATACAAGCAAAAATAAATGTTGAAAGGGAAAGTGCTTTCTGGAACGTTTCAGTTATCTGTATATATATATATATATATGTATACACAGATACACTGCAATGGAACAGCTCCTGAAAATTCTAGACTCTACGATGTTTCCAGAACACGGTAAATTCCGCAGTTTGAAAACGACAGTCATTTTAAAATATTCTTGAGGCAAATTTTTAACAAGCAAGAAGAAAACTAATTTAGTATGCAGCGATAGACCTAGAATCATGATGATCGATAGAGTTTTTTGATAGTTCTCGAACAATGCGATACTTAGCAAATTACACGTAGTTTTCCATATTAGATGTAAATCTCAGTGTAAAACTATGCATATAAATACTTTGTAATAAAAGTTGCACACTAGAAGCTTCGTTGTTTTCGTTTGGTCAAAGAACACATTGAGTTCGTGGATCGAGTATACTGTAGGCGTGTTCGAGATTAGAGCGTACGTTCAAGAGAACGATTACGCATTTATATATTTAACCCGTCAAATTTTAGTTAATCAAGAGAGAATAATTAATACTCGTCAATTGTAATGGCAAATTTATAAAAAGCTATTGTAAATATCTTATTAGCAACGTATATTCCGTATATTGACGACAAAGAAAATTCTGCGTATATCTCGAACGTTCCTGTTGCCCCACCACGTGGCCAAGCCGGCCGGTATAAACAGAGGACGGAGCCGGTTGTAGCGACAGTTGACAAGAAGCAATCGTGAGAGAAACTTCTCAGAGAAAGCTTGAAGCTACAAGCGAATTTACGTCTGAAGATAATATTTTGAAGAAAGAACACAAAGAAAATGTCTCTGGTACCGTTGTTGTTCTCCGACTGGTGGGAAGACTTGGACCGCCCTCATCGACTTCTGGATCAGCATTTCGGTACGGGCCTCTATCCTGAACAATTATTGACACCGAGCATTCTGGAACAATACATCCTACCAAGGAGCGAACGCAAGTTCAGAAGCCCGCTGCAGTATTTCCGCCCTTGGGGTGAACTTCTGCGTAAAGTTGAGGGTGGAGGCACTTCAACGGTGAAAGCTGACAAGGACAAGTTCCAGGTGATCCTGGATGTTCAACAATTTAAGCCTGAAGAGATCAATGTTAAAGTCGTTGACAAATGCGTCGTTGTCGAGGCGAAACATGAAGAGAAACAGGACGAGCACGGATGGATCTCACGGCAATTTGTGAGAAAGTATTTGATTCCTGAGCAGTGCGATATCGACCAGGTCACCTCGAGCTTGTCATCTGATGGTGTCCTGAGCATCACCGCTCCAAGGAAGGATCAACCTCAGATCCAGAACGAGAAAACTATCAAGATCGAGCATACTGGAAAGCCGGCCCTTCGTGAGAAGGGTGAAAAGAAGGAATCCAAAGAGGAGGAAAAAAAAGAGGAAAAGGCTGGAAAATAAAACGTTTCTTTTCAAAGCTTTAAATAGTATATGAATGCTATTCATGATATTGTATTTCTTCATAATTACTGCTTAATTTCTTCATATATGTATATCATTTCCATTGTGTCTGATATGTATTATATGTTCCTTATTGTGATAATCCCAAGACTTTTTTTTTAAATAAATAAGTTCGTTATATCAAAATCTTCTTGTTTATTAAATCTCCCTTTTCCTCCTTTCAGGTCTTAGAACTTAAGTGTAGATTAGTTTAAAGAGTCAGAGCTTTCTGCGATTAAGAAATTGTTTTAGAAATATTGTATTTCTTCAAAGTCAGCTTTATTAATTGTAATAGGGAGGGGTTGTGTTTACATGTCAGCGATTCAGCATCCAAGTGGGGTTGAGTAATTTGTTTTGGTTTTCCTATGCAATCGTTGTGTATGAAATTATTGACTTGGTTTATTTTTACATACAAGTTTGCATCCGTTGCAGAAGAATGAAGCTTCTAGAATATCTGACACGTTTCAAAAGCTTGATAAAAACCAGCCACACGTATTATGAAGAGCAAGCAGCACAAGGTAAGAGGAACTATAAATATTTTTTGCAGCGTTTGACACTTTCTCTCTTATAATTGCTTCTATTTGATTTTTTATGTAACGTAAGTGTCCTAGTTTATTGCCTTAAATTTCTTACTTTCATACGAGACAAATATATTTTAGTATTCAAAACCTATCTAGAACACATACGTGTGTGCCAGATGATATACACAATATGCGTATTGCAAGTTTCATCCCACATAGTTCTACAATACTTATATCTGTACAATCCAGTTTGTATCTAGACATATAGACGCAAATATACAGCTCTGTAATCCGCATATCACATATTACACTTGTAATATGTTACATTAAATATTCGTTGAGCCAGATTACTCTGCATACATATAACGTTTCTAATTACCGTATGATTTCACAATACCATCAAGTTAAATAAACATGATTTCAACAAAATTAGCAAAATGATAAAATGGTTTTAAAAAATTTAAGAGGATCCTTATATGTCGCTTTTTTCTAACATCAACATTTTAACATTGAGCAAATCTCGTTGAATAAATTTAAATAATTATACATTTCAATAAATAACAGAATTTCTCTATTGTCGATATGCAACTACCTTGAATACGTAGCTTTAGCAAAGTATTGTTTGAAAAATAGAAAACACTTGTAAATTCATTAACGCAACGCTACTTATCGATAACCCGCTTGTGCTTTATCCACAGAATTGTACATACGATAAACGCAGAATTGCATTAAGAAAATTGTATTATATAATTGTCTCTCGAAAACTCGATGGATTCAGTTATTCACAAGCTGCCTCCAAGAGTTACAATTATATTGTAATAACATTAAGACATAATTAATTACAGAATTTTATGTAACACTTGAAACCATTTGGCAGTTAATAATTAAATCCATGATTTTTCAAATTATTATATCAAGGCAATAATATGGGAAACTTATAAAATGGCGATAAAAAGCTACTGTAAGGTGCATTATTAATATGGCGAAATAATATTTTAGAAGAATACGGTACACATATCGTGTCTATTTTCCCTTTAATATTATAAATCCTGATCTAACTGATTATGATTTATAGTAGAAAAGTAATTGCAGGCTATTCGACATATTTTACGAAAAATCTTTGTATGTACACAACGCTTATAGAAAGTTCATAATTTTAGTATCAGCTGTCCTTCAGAACTTCTTTCAGTATGGATCCTGTGTTTCTGGCAGGAACAAAATCCGGGAATGTCGGTAGCGATACATTTGATAGTAACAAGGTAGAGTGTGTCGAAGATGATGAATGTTGTCGACTGTGTCCTGGTCGTGATAAAGGCTGAAAAAGTAATTCAAATTGTAAATATCCAATACGAGCTTCTCAAAATATATTATTTAATCAAATATTCAATTATAACGTAAAAGTCCTATGATTAATTACCGTGGATGATATAGTTAGAGGAGGTAGCTGTGGTTTAGGTTTAGATTCACTTTCTAAAAATCTAACGAATGCCGCGGACAAAGATGCCTCTTGGTCCTAAAAAAAAGCAAGCAAATAAATAGATTCGATAATGATAAGAACGTATTATTTGTAATATCGTAAATCTCCATTTTTAATTACCTTTGTAGCAGCGGTGGATCCACCACTTAGTAATCCACCGAACCATCCACTATTTCCAGCTGAATTATTAAGGCCAACTTTATTCTTTTCGGCTTCGTTGAAATTCAAAATGGTTGAGAATACTCTCAATACCGAAGATTTATCCGTAGTAGAAGATGTAATGTATCCCATTAACAAGTTCTTCACGAGGGCCCTTAAAAATATATAAAAAATCCTCAGCAATAATTCCTTAACTTAATAACTATAAATTAATAATATATATCACAAAAATAAAAATATACTAACCTATCAACTTTTCCCTCTCCGCTTTTCTTGGCTTCCTCAATCCTCTCGTCAGCAGTGTTTACCAGTTCCGTTAAGCGTGCCACTGAAAATATAATAAATTTTGGTATAAGTACTTTCGCAATAGTTATGTCAAAATTAATTCAACCCTCTCAATCATTATTATTATTGCTCTATATAGGTATACGCTTATAAGGAATTTGGATACTCAATACATATTGCTCATGTACCGATTCTTCTAAACTCTAATAATCACAAGGGAACGATAACAAGAGCGTGAGGAAAATTTGTAAAGGATGCTGATATTTTCGATATAGTACAGCGAGTTTTAAAAATGTGCATTCCGCCGTATGGTTCGCAGGCTGGTAGGTCAAAAGGGCATGAGCGCAAGTATAACACAAGTACTGGTCGTCACGACACTACACCAGTACCTGATGTAATACTCACACCCGCGTCCTGATTGCTCATGCTGCATTCTTCTTTCATCATGCCATTCTAGCAAACTACGGACTCACACATGCTGCTAAAAAAAATAAAAAAGACATTATCTAACTCCTTATCTTGCTTAATAAATATTTTTTTTTTTTCAATAAGTCATTCTCGCGTCAAAATATGTTAAACACAATTTCATTGTACATCAATGCAAACGTATATTACATATTCTGACCACTTCTTAAAACACATAACTCGGCGATGATACCGATAATTAATTTTACCGTTGAAAAGTGAATTTAATTAATTTGAAATTTAGGTAAACCTTTGCATTTGTAGGATAGCGGTAGCGGGTGGGAAACCCCACGAGGTAATATGAGCATCCGTAACATATAAGCTCACAGTTACCGCATGAGATTACCCACTCTGACGCTACCAAACATATATATATTTTTTGATATTCATATATTTTTTTTTTTACACATTACGAAAAGCTATTGTTACATGTCTACTAGGCTGTGCACGCAGCTATACGCAGAACAAAATCTAGTTAATGTATATTAAATAAAATTGTCTACTCCGTCAGGTAAAATCACAAGTAACACAAGGCACTTCCGAAACGTACAATTTGTATGCTGGTTTTTTTTTTAGTTTCCGCGCACAGCTAAGCAAAAATTTCACGCGTTTTCTATTTATAAAAATTTATGTTTTCCCAACAGATTTTCATTAACAAAGAGTTACAAGTGAGCGCGTCCTAATGGATCTTTTAGCTCGACGCACATTGCGTTACTCTGCTGTTTCTCACGTGAGGACGAAGCCGCGACTTTTATTTAAGGTTTTTTCAATACACATGGTGTTACCTGTACTGCAGAATGGCGACGAATTGACACAAATTTCACGCAAACTGACTAACAAGGCCTTGAATTACCTAACGTATCGCTATCATATAGCATGCGTAGAAGCGACGATGTTGCGTAAGTCGCAGTTACAATATGCAATTGCTATTGTTATATTATAAATGTGCGCTATGTATATGTAAATGGACAGCTCCGCGAGTCATTCCCTGATAAGGGACGTAATTTGATAATTTCAATTTTTTTTTTTTTTTTTCGTCAACGATCAACGATACTTTTGTACGCTAATATATCGAGTTATTATATATCCTATATGGTTTTAACATAATTGCAAGCTATAACGTTATCGTTAAATGCGCTTCTAATCATCAATTTTATTTTATGCATAACTTTTTCGTATTTATCTGTAAACTGTCGTTAAGCGACATGTGATAACCTGGAGGATAGTTATTAGATGATACGTAACTTATTAACCATACCGTAATATACGTAGGGTAATTTTCTGATATAGTATATATGTATGTTTAACCTATATTTTGAGTTGCAATGTTTCTTTAATAAATAATAACATTCACGTTCAATTAAATTCAATATCTACTGCAACGTGCATAAAAGAAAATTTGTCGATTATGATATAAAGGTAAGTGCAGGTATGGTATTTAATATAAATAACGAAGAAAGTTTTTTTTTTTTAATTTTGATACCCTTATCGCTATCAGATAATCGTGTCTGTGTAAGATTATAATAAAAAGAGGAAGAAGGTTTAAGCGATGGATAAGAATAATTTTGATATTTTGATTTCATACATCCTGCTCAAATATACGGTTTAATAGTTATAATAGAAATCATAATAAATGCATATTTAATCTAACGAGAGGAAGTAGGAAAACCAGCACCAATGGCAATGCGTGAGCCAGCCGAGATGCGATTTAGTGTGCAAAGGCGACGGACCAGTTCGTAGCCGGATACCAGCAAGAATCCTGGGCTATCATTATAATCCCAGAATTACCAGCTGATATTTGACTACGTCACCAGATTATATGGGCGTTTGATTTTTTTTTTTAACGGATTAGTCACAGGCCATAGCTAAATTGATATTTATAAATTATAATCTCGCTGGGTGCAAAATAAAATTGTATTAAAAATTTATGGAGACTATAATATATTCATAGGGGTATAATGAAATTGCATATCGATTGACGCAAGTCATAATGTCATATTACATGTACCAGTGTGTACACAAATAATAATTTTTTCTATTCAAATCTTGAAACCAGTATATTGTATATGGTGAAGTGACATTTTAACTTTATTTAATTCAAGAGTAATAAAGAAATAATTTTTGAGAAATGATTGATTTTAATTAATGGGAACACGAGCTATTGTTAAAATTATATATATTCTTTAATTCGCTTGTGTTTATGTACAATAGTTGCAAAAAAAGAGTAATGCTAATTTTGTAGTAAGTATATTTTTTAATAGCATCGGTGCATCCATATACTGATGTGCAATAAGTACGAAAAAGATTGTGTGTCCCATGAGCGAAATGAATAGTATAGTATAGTATAAAATTGTCATATGAAATAAAGCAGAAGCAGATAATTTTGTGATTAAGTGATTCGTTACGATTGACGTAATGAATAATATTTAAATCCCGTGCTCATTGACGTTTGATGACCAATGAATCATTCAAATAGCACAATTCGTCTGTAAGATCTAAATTTTGGTATCTCCCATTATATGTAAACGTCAGGCATTTTGTTTTGTGCACGCAAATACGTGACTTTGTTTTTCACAATGTGCTGTGTTGTATCGTGTCAAAAATATCAATGTTTTGTTCGAACGTGCGATATGCATTAATTATTTTATGCTTTGCCAGCAGCAGCTTAATTATGCATTTTAGGTGCAAACACTATCACGTAAATAAATTGTAAAGTAGGATTTATTAAGAATATCATGCACAAAATTCAAAAAAACCAAGATGTAACCAAAGAATGTCAAAATGATAAAACAAATAAAAATATATATATACCTTCTTGGGTTAATTGCACGATACGCTCAGTTTTCTTATCAAGCTGTTCACTTAGCCTTGAGGCCGCCTTCAGGCATTCTTTGGCTTCCGTTAATTGGTCCTAATAATAGAAAATGGCCGTTACGCAAGAACAAAGAAAGATACAGTACCAGCAAGAAACAATATCTATCTCGGAAAATTTATTCACGAGTACTGGAGTACGTGGACAAACCTTAAGATTTAAAATTTCCATCGACAATTCCTCTTGCCTCTTGTGAGAGTCATTAAGCTGTTGCTGTATCCTTCTCGTAGCAGCAATTATATCCTTTTCCTTATCTGCAGAATTAGGAAATTCATTGTCAGTTAAAAATACTTGTGGTAAACACCGATAAGTCAATGCATTGATACACTATATCTTACCTCGTTGAAATTGCTCCAATACGATTTGCAAATTGGTAAGAGAAGCAGTATGCGAGAGGACCTTATCTTCTGCAGCAGACAATTTATTTTGAATGTCGTCTCTCTGCTGTATAATGAGTGCCATTTGTTGCTGTAACGTTTCGACTTGCTGATTCGCTCTGATGCTCGCCGAGGTGTACACGGTCGAGCTATTCTTAGCTTTCTCCTCAGCCTGTACTAATTTCGCTTCCAGTTCCTTTCGATTTTCTTCAGCCAGGACAGCCTCTTCTGTGTAGCTAGCTTCCATTTCGACCAGGTGTGTCCTGAGCCTTTCCAATTCTTTAGCAGCATTTAATTCCTTACTTTGACTTTCGGTCAGCTGATTCTGCAGTAATCGAGTATTTAATTGTTCCTGAATTAAAGCAGCTTCCAGGGCATTACATTTTTCATTAAGGATTGCTGCCTGGGCTATTTGTGCAGAATGCTCGACGATTCCACAGGTCTCTCCATAATTATTTGACTCCTCATAATTCTTGAGCTTCTGTCGAACTACCTGTAGCTCATTCTGGGCCCACAATATCTCAGCTGCCTTTTCCTTCACCATTTTCTCATTTTCTTCCTGATTGATCATCAGTTTTTGTATGGTGGATATTTGCTCGTTCAGTAACTGTGTCAGTCGCTGAATCTCTGCATGATACTGAACACTTTCATTGTGTTTTATTTGAACAAGTTTTACGAGTTCATCTCTTTCATGTCGAAGAGAGGCCAATTCTTTTTCGGATTCAGCATTCGTTTGATTGGCTGTAACGAGTGTGGTGGTTTGCAAGTTTTTAATTTCGTTATCCTTTTCTCTAATAAGCTGTGATAAACTCTCAATCGTTTCTCGAGCCATTCCTGCAGCTTCCTTGCTATTCTCATGGGATGCCATCACGATTTGATGTTCTTCTGCGAGTTTTGTTGCCAATTCATTTTTTTCAGCATTTAATACGTCAATTTCACGTTTTTTCTCCTCTAATTCTTCTATTAAACGTTGCTTCTCTTCGTCATTTGTTTTTCCTTCTTGAATCATACACATTTGTTCATTTTCTTTTCGTAGGGATGCAAATTGAGCTTCCAATTCAGCGTACGAATGTTCACTAGCTTGCTGTTTGCTATTCGCCAGCGAAACTTGTTCCTCCATTTTCGACCAGGCACTTTTGAGCGACGATAGTTCTTGCTCTTTGTTACAAAGTTCGTCATATACATTAGATAGTTCGGATTCCAATTGGATCCGTTTCTCTTCCGCAGTCCGCCATTGCTTTTCGAAATTTCTCGCAATCTCCAATTCCTCGGCAAGTTTCGTGCGATTCTCTTCGACCGCACGAAGCGTCTCATTATCGGCCGTCAATTTCTCTGCATGTGATTTCAGCGATGATAACTCCCGCTCCAGAAGGGTGCGCCTTTCTGTAGCTTCCCGTAGTTCAGCCGATATCTTGCACAGTTCAGATTTAGTAGCCGCTGCCTCTTCCTTTAATGTCGCGTGTTCCTGTTGAAGAAGACTCATTTCAGTGCTCAGCAGTTCAACCTTATCTAAGGATTCATCGTGGGTTGCTGTCAGCTGATCCAATAACGAATTATTTTCCTTGGTCAATCGTTCCTTGTCCTCTTTTAGTTTTATGGTTTCGCTATGTCTTAATTCTATTTCGGCAAGAGCATTATCCAATTCTTTTCTCATGTTGAGAATATCGTACTCCAGATCATCCCTATCCCTGGTAACCCCTTCTAATTGGTTCCGGAGTTCTGTCAGCAGTTCACTGTTTTCATTGCTGCTGCCCGATTGTCTTAGCATCGAGAGTTCAGCTTCCAATTGTTCCTTTTCGTGTGACAAAACTTCAATATCTCTCTCATCCTCGTGTTTTGTTACCTGGAGAACGGCAATGTCGTGTTCCAGCTGTTTACGCTTTGCCATGGAAGATTTTAATTCTCTTCGAGCGTTTTCAAGGTCTAGTTTCAATTCCTCAATTAATTCAATATTCTCATCCAAACCCTTGCATCTGTCCAAAGACATTCGTAACTGCTCTTGCGTCTGTTTCTCAGAGTCTTCGAGTCGATCGATCTTCTTGCGCAATTCGTTGTTTTCCTCTAGACTCGCGTGCAATTTACGAGTTAAATCTTCCATCATGCTATCCGTGTTTTCGACGTTGGTTGAATAATTTTCTTGCGCATTCTGCTTGGCAACGTCCAGCTGCTGCCTAGCGTTTCTTACTTCCTCTTTCAGATTATTCTGATTCCCAAGGGATGCATCGACGTTCTGCATGGTTCTCATTAGTTCGGAATTTTTTTGACGCACGTTATTGTTTTCTGCCTGCAAACGCTTTATTTCTTCGTACAAAGATTCTGTCTCCGTTTCTAGCGTCGCCACGCGTTCTTCGCTGGCTTCCGGTATCGAAGGTAAATTAGACTTCAAATGCTGAATTTCTAAAAGGAGCGACTCAATATTCGTCTGCATGTCGTCGCATTCCACTTGCAGAGAATCCTTCATTTCTGACGTTTGTTTCAATTCTCTAGTGAGTTCTGTGACTTTTCTCTCTAGGACGTCCTTCTTCCATTTTGCTTCCACGTAATGCTTAGCCACTGCCTCGAAAATGGATTCATCTTTGTTAGTGATTACAGCGGTACTTTTTAGAATATCTTTTATTTTTTGAGTCAGTTCGTCAATTCTACTTATTTCTTCCTTTGGACTCTCACTTTCCTTTGGAAATTCGGTTTGAATCTCCCTGCTTTGAAATTCGATAAAGTTTTTCTCTTCCGATCGGCTACCTTCAGCTTGCTCTGCTATTTTATTATTGTTAGATTCTGCTGAAGCTACTTTGGCCTCCAATTCTTCCACCTTAAATTGGGACTCGTTAAACTCAACATAGAGCTGCTCATAAGCCTTCTGCAGGGCCTGATGCTTCTTTTGAATTTCTTCTTTTATAAGGAGAACTTGTTCTGCAACAATCGATTCCCGGTTAGTAAAACCGATACATAGTGATAATGGCAATACGAAAACAAGACTTGTATGAAGTGACAACCAAGAATGGATGAAGTAACGCAAAAGAATAATATATTGTTATCCGATGCTGTACAATGGCTTGGGAGAAAAATGCTGATTGTTATACCTTCCTCTGTAGAGTCTAGAGGCTAGAAGAATTTTAATGTACGGACACAAGTACTAAGTGAAACTTTAAGTATGTTTTTCTTTTTCGTCAGGAAGTCATTACACCCGCAATGACAAATACGTTTATAACTTAAAGTACTAAAACGCGTGGTGTAAAATAATAAATGATTCTCTGACAATTTATAGATATATTAATGAAATCACTTGCAGTAAAATTATTCGAGTAAAATAATTTTGTTATTTATAATTTATTAACGTCCACATGCATTTTAGGATAAACTTTATATATAAAACCTACCTATAGATTCTGTATGCTGCTGATCCAATTCTTCTAGGCTGACTGTTAAATTTTTATTTTCCTCTTGAAGTTTAGCAATTTTCTTTTTCAATTCGATTTCATTGTTATACGCATCTTCTCTTTGTTTGTCGCTACGTTCTTTCGAGGTTCCATCAAGGTTCGTTTTCAAAGATGAAACATCAGAACCGTTAATCGGATCGTTAATCTTTTCAATCTTTTCATCGCTATCAGACTTTTCCCACTTTCGAGGGGTTCTCAATTTTTCATTTTCACTCTCCAAGGCCTTGAGTGCGCTGTGAATTAGATCCAACTGCTCGGTAGACTCCAACTGAGCGATGATAGTACGAAAATCGTTAACCAGTACAGCTTCGTCCAAATGAAGACGCTTCATGTTTCTCTCAGCTTCGCGACTCTGACAGGGTAAAGACATTTATTAGACACAAGTGACACAACGTTTGTATAAATAACAATATGCTAAGCGCATCTCTCGACTCTCATGCCAAAGCTACTTTCCATTTCAAAGTGATCTCTTGACCAAGCCTATGTAATGTCTAATTAGAAAAATTCATCAGACAATTGGCAAACTTACTTTTTCTCCCATTTGTATGATACGATTGACCATGTCCTGTTTAGCACGTAATAACTCCGCCTTCTGATGACCATCGGTAATTTCATCTCTGAGTCCGGTTGTCGGGCTCACCTGAAAATGCAATATTTGCACGTGCAAGGATACGCGAGACTTTCACGAGTCTCTGCAGCAATTGTGACCATTGCAAATAAAAAGCACTGTCGTCCGTTGGAAATATACGACCAGTCCCCATTAATTTACCCACCTTCTGCACCTTCTTCAGTTCTGCCTCCAATTCGCGAATTCTCACGGTGGCCTGGGTAAGCTGTTCCTGAAGAAGTTTCGATTGATTCTGACTCCTGGTATCGCGAGTCCTGATTGACGGGGGATCCCAGAAGTATCCTCCACCGTCGTCATCCTGGCCCACGTCATTCTGAAAACGACAGACGTCAAGAGTTGCTGACGCGAAATTGAACAGGATGAGAAGTGAAATTAATGTAAACTGATTGGTCGAGCATATCGATCAACGACGGGATCCAAAAGATCGATACTTCGGTACGATCTCGAAGTACGCTCGACGCGTGGGATCTTTTCGATCGCGTGCACGAGGACTCTAGGATCTCACCGATCCGTACGACGCACTAAAATAGGATGTATTTACGAACACAGTCTATGATTAGTAACTTAGCATTGTTGTACGCGTTTACATAAGAATCTCGTGCCGTGAACAATGCACCTACCAAGGCGCTGTCCAGCCGTGCGCTCGGGCAGAAGAAAAAAAAAAAAGAAGACTTATGCAATTCAAATTACAGCTCTTCGACGTCTTCGAGGAAGAGAAAATTTACGAAGTGGTCGTTGGTTCGACAATTTCATAGGGACGGTTGCTTGATCCTTTCGATTTGCTTTAATTAAAGATCATTGAAAATTTTCTAACCCATCACCCTCGCCCAGTGTTATTTATTACGTAATAAAATTGTGGCCATCCCACTTAGTCTCGTTTCCACCGAATCTCGTAATACCGTCACGACAAACTCTCTAGAGCTTCTGAAACTCCTTATCGTCCGGTTGGTATCTATTCAAATTTTCAACGTTCCGATCGAGTGATATTCATAAATCGGCATTCGACGTCCGAGGAAGACGGTCATGGCGGTTCCTACTTTCGAAAATGCTGATGCATACTGCATATTTTTTTTTCGAGTCTCGAGGAATTTTGGGTCACACGCATACGCGCGCACGGCAAATCACCGAACCTTTCACACCGACGGGAAGTCGGAGTTCGAGCAATATCGTGGCCTGTGGTTGCTGCGGCGATCCTGGACGATAAACAAATCATGGCTACCGATCGAAATCGGGACCAGGAATAGTTTAAGAGGGCATTGTAATGTCACCGTGCGTTATGCAAAGCCCTCGCGACTAAGTGACTGACTGAACGGATGAACGAGAATAAACGCATACGCACAGCCTTACATACGTCGAGAGGATCCATAGTCCGTCGTGCGACTCTCCGTATGAGCTTGTATTGGTCTAAAGCGGCAATGCTAATGAATATGAAAGGGGGTTTCGTTGGGTCAGGTCAAGGAATAATGCATCGTTTGACTTGCATGCAGACGTGTGACAAAAGAGCCTCGACGCTGTCCATTTACCTTAGCTCATAGACCCGAAGACTTCTGGCTCCCTCGTGAAGGAAAAAGTTTATCTCGCCCGGAAATGCCAGGACCATAACTTAACGTTTGACTGTGAGTATCGTGAGGAGCTAGCGAAATTAAATTAAAACCTGAGACATACTTACGTTACATGCAAATACACCTTAAAGGTTCGTGATCCACGTACCTACAAAAGGATTGGCTCTTTGTTCCCGTTAATAACACACGTCAATCGTATAGGCTACCTCAGTCTGCTGGTGCTCAAGTACCGCGGTTGAGTTACGAGAGAGAAACGTGCCCAGACACCCGTTCGTATACCCGTGACACGTATAGGCACCTTGGTCAGCTTGTTTTGTAAGTTACGGTAATTTGTAGTTTGCCCACTGTATGCTGACTTTTTATCCGAGTTCCAGCTACTCTATCAGACTCACGTGCTGCCTGCGAAGCGCGCTCGGCGCTACAGGTAATGTCCGACTCTAGTGATAGCGAACGTGGGAAAGGAAGTTCCTATCACTTCTGAGCTATAAAGGACAGGCCTGACGACTCGTCTAGAACTCATCGTCGGACAGTTCGAAGTCACATTTTTCAATGTGACCGATCACGTATCGTTCTAGTCCCACGAACTATCCTGGTAGGAAATTGGGGGGACACGTGCGAGACAGACGACCCGCCATTTTCTGTCCATGTAGATTACCGTCTCGAAGTAACGAGGGTTCGTTGAAAATGGCCGAAAGAATAGAAGAAACTCTCGACGATGTTTACTCGAGTGCGCTTCGTAAGGATAGGGTCACTTGTAGACTACGATATATGTATATGTATACATAAAAAACAATATATCCATGATCGATAGGTACTATATTTATGCAAATCAATCAAGTTTCAACGACTAACGTACATGAAGAGACGCCGGTAATGGTTGTCGTGCCGTGTAAAAATTTAATGGAGTCACTGCGTCGTTCTGATAAGATCGACTTGACTTGGTAGTGAGTCATGAAGTCGATCGCGGAGGAAAATTGTCGATTAAACCGTTTGCTACGCTCGGTGGAAATCAGTGCTCGGCCTGTGACATTGCGTAACACCTGAGTAGGCAGGTACCTATGTGGATACAGGTACGTTTGGGACAATCATCCAGTTGCGAAATTCGGAACGTTCGCTGCGCCAGTAAATGTACCTTAGTCAAAAAGAAAATTTATCACGCGCTGTATTATCGTTCCTAGCTTAAGGCGACTCGATGATAACTTCAAAGAAATTCACTCGATATTCATATTGGACGTCCAAGGTATAGAAGGTGGAATAAACTCGTGAAGGCTTTTGAACCGAGTATATAGTGAATGTGAGCTAATATTGCACATATGGCGCTCGACATCTTAGCATGGCTTGACATGGGCTGTGTCAACACAGACTGTAATAAAATTTCTCTCGCAAACGTCACGTACGTGTCTTTCCAGTGCATTATTGTCAGAGTCCCCGATGTCAGCCATCTTATTATTCCGATGATCCGTGAAATTTTATTCAACATTATTCCGAGTTCATGGACATTGGAAGGGAAAGCCAATAAGATATCAGCCATACCTGCCCATCTATATATGTATATAATTTCCACTATAGAAACTGTAGCGACGACTCGATGAAGGTTCCTTGAATATCCTCGTAGATAATCCAAGAGAGCATACAGGAATCCTTATATGCTTAATCATCATAATTCTACAGTTAATTACACAGATCTCAACGACCTCTTTAAGTTGAGAGATGCTCAGAGAAAAAAGACGTTGATGACGTTCGAAAGAAAAAAAAAAAAGATAAAGGCTTCCTCCCAACGTCCACTTCGATTCTGAAGTTCTATCGACGCTTCCCTCGCGGTTATGGCAACTGGCTTTATGGCTGGTATTAGTGTCGCCGCTGTATTAATTCGCAAGCACGAGCCAACGCCTGGGCGGATAGACGGGAGGAATGGCGGATGGGCAAACAGAGGCAAGGAAAAAGAGAAAAGGAACGGGGGAAAAAAAGGTCGCGATAAGCAGCAAGCACCAGGCCCCCACCACCAGGTACCTGGATACGTCACTTCAGGTATCAGGAACAACAAGGCTTGAGCATTCAAGTATTCGCGCATTGTTCTTGCGCAAATATTACCCGACTGTACGGACAATTCCAAGGCGGCCACCTGCGTCCGACAATGAATTTATTGTCGTCAGGTACATAGTATCTAGCTGCGGACGGGATGGGCTTTTGTCCTCGCCAGGAGAAATTGTACTGTAAATTTAAAAATAACCAGCAGATATAGTACGAGCTTCGAAAATATCGTATGTCGCCATGTCGTTGTACTCGAAGCGGCCTGGTGGAACAATTTTTTTTTTCGACTATCAAACACTCCGGAAATTCGTATACGAATTCGAGTGCAAGCTCGGTGACCTGAAATTCCTGAATGACTAACCGTTAATGCCATATCTGTATCATATATATATATATATATATATACACATATACGTGTATACGGAACGTCACAGTAATCAGGGTGGATTAGTAAGTAAACGCAAAGCGACACGAAGCTTTATTTCCGGGTGAGATTAAACGTGTAGGTACGCATTATAGTTCGCTGCATGAATTCCTGTCAATGGGATCACAAGAAACCGTGCGTCTTACGTGGAAGACCGTCTTCAGTCCCCCTCTCGTCACTTCCGGCACGTTTCACAAGTACATTCGTCGCGGCGTGTGCTGCCGTTAAGCCATCAAGAAAGTGAAAATAATATTACCAGTTCGAAGAAGATCTTCCAGTCATTGAAGCGAAATTCACCAGGCAACATTACCCACAGCTTCTCAATGGCTTCATATTTGCGAATTGCGAAACTCCATTGTGTATTATCGGTATATCCATACACACATACCAGGTTGACTTAGACCAATCTAATACCCTGACGGGCATATAATATGCGTGTACATACGTAATAATGTCGCACGATGCGAATGACGTAACGGTGCCCGCGATGGATGCGGGCACCACAATGGCGGTTCAGGGTTCAGCGAATAATCACAATAAATATTAAATCCGCGGTCGGGGGGTAAGCGTAACTTTTGACTTTAATGCTCTAGGTCGGTGCGAATATAGTCGGATGACCAATCGTGAGCCAGTACAGGAGTAATAACGATTTACAATGACAATGATTAAGCTAAAAAAGTAGAGGGAAATTAAGAAAAAAAAAAAGAGGTTAATTTCTATGAAACTCCAGAGCGTTCGAACGCTGTAACAGTAATCGCAACTGCTTACTACGGTCCCAGTGGATTACGTATAAAAGACGTAACACCGAAGACGTACCCGAACACGGAGGCTTCTTTAGGTATCAAAGACTCCTCGTGAGTCACGCAAGAAACGGGTACAGTATGTTTTTTTTTGGTATTTATATACCAGCCTAGGTATTCCCTAGTGAATTTCGCTAGTAGAGCTTAACTCGACACTTGGGGCAACGTCCATTACTCAGCTACTCCATTACTGTAGGCAGGCATGTGTGCGTAGTGTCTGCGCTGACGAAACAGCCGGTGCGATATGTGACAATTTCTTCGGTTTTATTTTCTTCCCTTTCGTACTGGCTTTCCTGGCTTATTTCACGTGCGGCTATACGGCACAGTATTTAGCCGTACGTTAAAGATATAGGACCTCGACGCTGTATCGCGTATAGTACTTGGAAGCTCGAGTCAGCGGGTTCCAGTAGATAAGAGTACCGTGTCACCGTGCGTTTCTCTTTGTGAAGAATAACCATCTAAGCTCGAGGATAGACGAAAGGGAGGAGGTGAGGTTAGAAAAAAAAGTCTGTAGAATCCTTTGAAAGTACGTGGTATAAATTGGAGTTCCGAAACGAATGGGGGAATATTTGAGATCCTGGAACAGGCGAGTAGATAAGAGATTCCTTTGTCAAAATGACACACGAAGGATTTAGGTAGAGTTCGTCAGTCGTATGGTGTTACGTGCATGTTCTTTCGAAACGACAAGTATGAAAAAAGAAAAAATACAAGGGATTATGGAAGTGAGCCTGTTTAGCGTGGCGGAGGACACGGGGCAACTTTTGAAATGGCGGCATTGAATGTCATTACTTTACGTCCACAAAAGTTCGCCGGAACCAGTTCAACGGTAGCCGTTTGTACGCTTTAGCAATGTCAGTCACGTAGCTGCACGCAGCCTTCGCTAATGCGTTTTAAAATGTCCTGAAACGCTTAGAAAGCACGACTCGCGCGTCTCAAACTGCATTCTTAAATAAGGCACGGGTGAGCGGGCGAGTGTATTTTAACTGATGTCTCAAATGGGCCATACGAGGATGGAAGTGTATTTAAGAAAAATGATGGAAAGTGGACCCCCCCTCCTCGACAGATAAAATCCCATATGCTCAAGAAATTGTGTGACTAGTATGTAAACACAGCATCCATATAAATACACAGACAGAGAGATCGTGAAAATGTCGATGAAAAAAAAAAATTGAAGCGTCGTGCAATCATAGAATTTTTTTTATTACAATAACAAATGATAAGAATTGATAGAAAGGATAGTGCGGAACCTATCGATCACTCCAAGTCGATTAGTGTCCGATACCTTTCTCGATACGTTATAGTCACGGCTATGATAAGCAACCGCGTGCAATGCGAGCTCGATGAGTGATATTTAAAATCGACGAATTTCTATTTGTGGTCAAAAAGTGGGAAACTGATCATTATAATGGCAGAGTATCATTACGGATGTTTATGCATGTTCGAGCGAGAGGAGAAAAGATTACGTACACATGTTACTGGTTGTTCTTGATCTTTGGTCAACGTGGTCGTATGGCAAAAAAATTCTCACTGCCCTCTCGAATGAATAGGAAAGTAAATGGAACGAGGCGACTCAAGGAAAATATCAAATAATAAGTAATTCTCTATCGGTCGTGCAATTCCGTGAGCAATATATTCGCACTGTAGCAACGAGACGTGCCAAATGTTGAGATTACTAAATTTCATAAACAATAGAGAAATAACGAGTAATTCGTGGAACGGGGCAGTGCCTAGTGACATTATAAATAATGACGTGTTCTAAATATATAGGATCGAGTAAATTCCAGTTATTCTTTTACCACGAATCACAACCAAAATGGCAATCGGTTAACGCGTTATCTGATACGCAGATTACAGTTTCACTTTATAAATCATGGCGTCTATAATAACACGTACCAGTACAGTACAGTCCCTTGCAAAGACGTCGTGCGACAAAGCGATTCGCCGAATAAATAATGGTAAAGATAAATTTGTCATCGATCGTTGAAATTCCGATGCACTGAAAAATGCAGTTATAATTAAAAAAAAAAAGTGTCTCACATCTTGAAAAAAAAAATTAAATTCGAATCGATCGCTCGTACGATTCCTCGATTCACGGTGGTACGCAAAATTTCATTAAATTTTAACGAAACTCCCGATGATTTTGGGCGACGCGTAATCACGTGTCATTGGCATGACGCAACTATGAATTATTACCCTTATCCTTCTGAAGTGCAAGAGCAAATCTATTCAGGGAGAATCCGACGAGCAGCTAAACGTATAGTCCTGTACGAAAAGCATCAAAAGCTCTTGAGCTTCAGTGCGTAATAATTCACGCTTCAATTGTCCTTCGTGACATTTAATTAATAATTCGTCATTCGAAAGAAAAAAAAACATGGCGTCTATACCAGTCTTTCGCCATAGTCAGATATAGGATGTAGCGAAGTATGAACATTCTTTATATACACACACATATATATATATATACGATACTCAACCCGTATAAAGTGATAGATTTAAAAGTAATATCAGTAACGGGAGCAATAAGAATCAATATTAAAAAAAAAATGGCTGCAATGCCAAGCTGAAGAGCACCCGGGAATTAGCCGGCAGATGTGTGGCTTTCACTCGGATTAATTATGGCGTTTCGGGGTCCACGCTGTATGTATACTCTCGGATATATAGAATATTCAGTAAGAGCGATCAAAATATATCCTATACTCCATTCAACACTTGAAAGCTACCAGTTGCATCGGAGGTTGCTGATACCGGTTGTCGCTCCCGTGAAATTTCGATAATCCCAAATAACGCATCCCGAGAACACTTACGGAGGACTGGAGGACGTTATTGTATGTATGTACGAAAAAATAGGCGTGTAAAGGATGTATGGGGAATAGGATATATCTATATATTGTAGATATTATATCGATACTAGCGCAGTGAATCCATTATTCGAAATCCTTGAAGCGATTTACAGGTAAACTTAACGGAGGCGACGGGTTGCGCCAGTGATAGAAATAGCGTAGTGTGATTTAAGTCGTAACCAAGGAATCCGTTGGTTCTCTCGATCTTCAATACGCCAACGCTACAGTCTTGTAACACTTTTTGTCTCGCTCTACGTCACGCAGTTTCTTTATCCACGTTGAGCCGATAAGCGAAAAATTCATCGTGCCCGCTGCAGTCGCTCACACGTATGCGCTTTATTGTTTTCGCGATCACGCGTTTACCTATATACTATAAAAAGCGGCGACACCGAGCTATGCTGATTTTCGTGAATTTATGAATAGATCGCATTTATTATACCTTGACCCGTTACATTTTACACGAAGTCTCGAAAGGCGAACGCGTCTTGAAAAACATACTGCGTAGACTTATGTAAAGGAAAAGAGATACGGACCAGGAGCAAGACCGGGCACCTGTGCGTAAGTGAAAATTCAAATTAGCTTCGTAAAGAAATATTTGGACAATAAGAGCCAAGAAAAAGAAAAGGAGCGAAGAAGAACGAGAGCAGTCGACGTTTTAATTTGGACACTCGGTATATCGTGTCGTTAGTTGGTAGCTAAGAATTCAAATGTATTTCGCGCGTGTTATGTCGAGGTGGAAGAAAACAGGAAATACAGGGGAAACTTTACAGGTGTTTCTCGATACGGTTTATCAACGAGTGGTTGAGCGACACTGGGACTTCAGGTTAAAGTGCAAGAAATGGTGTAACAAGCGGTAAGTGTTGTCGTCCAAATTTCCATAAAGGTGGCCGATACAGTTTACGACCATGAATATTAGCTAGCTTTTTGCACAAAGAGTCCAAACGAAACAACGTAATCTCATTGGCCAATCGCGACAGACCTCTTCGGATCTTCTAGTCGAAAAAGTAAAATGGAGAGCGTTACTGTCCAATCGTACGTCGATACGTGCTAGCATTATTACACTAAAGATAAGAAGGCTGTGTGACGTTTATCGCTACGAAATGACATGCTGACTTTAATAGCGAACATTATACCGATCGTGCACGTAGTTTTAACGGGTTGAAGAGATACGAAGCTTTTTTTAGCTTCCAAAAACCCACTTTCTACGGTCTTTGATTTCATCCCCCTTGATAACTATGGTATAAAAAAAACAGCTTTTTTAGCTCTGGACGGCCTTGGAGGATACAAAAATTTTACATCAAAACTCATTGCTTATGCATCCTCGGCTTATGCAGAGACGTAAATAGGTAGACGTACTTATACACAGGGTGTACCAAAGGAATCGGTAATTTGGTACGAGCCATTCCGAATGAAATGCGAAGTGGATAATTGGAGACGGTAGCTTTCAGATTGGTAACGCATATCCAACGCTTTATTATACGCAAGGTTTCCTATTGCACCAAAGAATTAGATCGACGTAAATCGTACGAATGTTTTTCATTTCGAATATTTGCAAAATACACTATAGGCCACGGGGTATACCTATATCGTAACGGAAAGTTATAAGCGCGTATATCGCAATTTCTGTACTGTAACAAGGCGTAACGTCTTATAGACTATGCAAATCCTGAGGACATACCATCAAGGAGTCTTATCAGGTACCGTCTTTCAAACGTATTCAATGGACGAAACTCCATAGAAAAATAATAAAAATTAAAAAGAAAAAAAAAAGTAGAAAATCAGAGTTACGTAAAAAAGTAAGAATATCCGTCGTCACGGTCACCGTCTATTGTCACTATCAGTAGTTTTAACGATACGCGTAAACCGCAAGGGAATGACGATTGTAACGCGTCCCGCTTAGCCCGATACGAATAATCGACTTAATTATCATTGACGCGTTAATTTCCATAACGGCGCAAACTTCCAAATAAATGTTAACGAATTAATTGTCAATTGTACCTAAGATCCAATTAACGCCGTAAATACATCAGCTTCTTACATGTTAATTGAACGAATCCCTCCTGCCGTCATCGCCGTCTTTCCTCCATAGGACGAAGAAACAAAATTCTTCAACCTCGTGGCCGTTACGCGATGCAATCGGTGGTCTCCGCAGTGCCAACAGTCGATCCAGTACTTCCACCAAAAACTGAATTTCGGTGTGGTTACGTCGGATAAAGGTGCGTTACACACGACGTGAACTAAACGACTGTCGAGACGCGACTGTGCAGTTACAACTCCTACCACTGCTCGGCTTGAGGTGGATACACACGTATGGAGGCACGCTCTTGACCAACACACAAGCCAATGCCAGACTTTGGATATAGGTAGAGAGACGTGCATCCAGTGTGAGAGACTATAACACCGGTAAATTTGAATCGAGGTAGGTATAAGATAGTACTCGAAGGAACATGAAGTGCATCGCGATACTCGTGACAAACGAAAGTGTACTCGAGCATGGGTATCGATATGCAGATGATATGTCACTTGTATTCATATACAGCACATATATATATATATATATATAGTACATAAATCAGTCTATTCCACGTATAACTAAAGAACATGGATACTCATGTCTTACGCTTATATACATTTTCAAGCATAAGCTATGTTAGACATATAAAAAATATATTTAACAGGATAAATCTATTTTGATAAAAGCTCTGTATGGTGGCTACAGCAATTTTATTGGAATTCAGAAATTCGTGGGTGTCTTCGAGTGAGATTGATATGGTGGTGGATGATCGGATCGGGTATCGGATGAGATTAAGTTCTTTGGAGTTAATAAAGACTTACGGACAGGGTGAGATTATTGTCTTGGGGTGGATACAGTATTTACTTGGTTTCTGGAGTCGTAGGGTTGTGTTTTCGAGATTTTTCTTTTTGAATCCTAGCAATTCTAATATCCTGGTGATTCATATAAGGTGGTTCAAAAGCTCTGCTCGAAACGTCATACAAGACAGTTCAGGCGGATAGTTACACGGCTATGGTTCATGAATAATGCAATTGGACTAGTTGCTCGACTATTCGTTGTATTCAGTGTATTGAGGTGTACAAGGTGTCTTTTTAACAACAGAACATTTTTATCAGCCCCTATGTTCGCGGGCGCTGCGGGCGCAGCTGAAGGAAACGAAACTTGAAACTGGTATAGTCGCTGGGGATATTATGCAAACTGGGATAGTCGAAGTTAACCCTTTATCCTATGTAGTTCCTGCGGTCGTATCATAATCATGTAAAATTATCAATTCTCTAGATATTGATAAAAGAGATAGAGTCGGGTGGAACAGGAAAAATTTTTTACGACGATACTACAGGTCTGCCCGTTAGATTATTATACTGTGATTTGTTGTTGTCTTCGACGAATGTATAAATTTCGAATTATTTTTCATACAATTAATTTAGTGTCAAAATATATAAATATATATATATAGGACTATCATTGAAATTCAAGATACAGGCTATAGTGTTTCGGGCTTGATACGCAAAAGAACCATAAGAAAAATGCCTCCGAAGAAAATTTCTTTGACCAAAAAACCACGACTGATAAGACTATAATTTATTGATAAAAACCCATTTTACGAACCTTCGCACAAAATCCACAGGCCGACGAAGAGGACGAACAGTTCACTAGGCACAGTCTCGTTTGATCGGGCTGCATTTATAGCCATCGAACAAGGTGTAGTCATAGTCACTATCATCCCTCGGTAACTACCCCTTACCCGATTGACCTATCATGGTTTAATGTCTTATCAGTGAAACTAAAACAGTGAACCATTTGCAGCTGCTAAATGGAATCGATTTAGCCCCTGTATTAAAAACCACCAGAAAGTATCGATTGTACGACTGATACTAATATACACAGAAGAAAACGCTTATCACGGATGCTTATCAAAGGTGGAATAAAAACTCATCGTGCATAGAAAAAATCCCCTATGGTAATGGTAAGCTCAAACGAATCGAATGGAATCGAGTAAAATAAAGAGAAGAAGACCTTACGATACAGTCATCGTATAAAAGTATATGCTATTAAGATTGTCCTCGATAAAAAAAGAAAAAGAAGTGCATTGTTTCATAACTGCGTAACCTTCCTCGTAACTATAACTAATAGTCGGGAACCATAACGTTACGACGATAGCCAATCTTTTGAGGTCGACGTTGGATGCCTTTCATTTCGTTTATGGTCACGATACATCAGAAAAATGACGAATTTCACTTCTACACGGCGTATCCCCCCTGGTGAACTCGGCGATTGGGACTTTCGTAAGACGAGGACGGGGACACTTTCTTCAATATCGGAAACGCGAACGCCAAGTCGTCGTGTTATGTTAATTCGACGTTGCGCTGAAGGAATGAAAAGGAACGCGTCATTATTTGTACGTCGTTTCCGCAAAAGTAATTCGACCGATTTCTTTGGATTTTTGACGAGAATGAGGCAGGGACGTACGAGAAAGACAGAAACGAAGTCCCGTTGGGTAAGCGAACAAGGTACTTCGCGTATATAATACGAATAAATATAATTTTTCGTCTGTCGGACAAAGTCAGTTTCGTGAACTCTTTGGTCGATCATAGCGAAGTACCTTTGTACGTAAAATTACTATCTGGCGATTCGTCGTCGTACCCGATGCCAAACGACGCCGTGTCACTTTGCTCATTACTAAACAGGCAGATTCTAATTATGGAATACAGTCATACTTACGCTCCGCTGGATACGCAAGGCTGAGTGTCACCTTCGTCATAAAGCGATAGCTGAGCTGACGAATCTGGATCGTGATATTTATAAGAAGAGATCAGATAAACGCCTTATAGAATTTTTGCGAATTATTTCAATATTTGACACGGGTCGAGTTTTCACGATTTTCAAAATAATACGGTGCATAGATATAGATATATTAATTATAGTCAAAGTATATTCATGAACGCGACATACGGTCTTAACCGAGGATGCGTGTAACTGTGCATAATATACATATAGTATATACCTGGTGCAAAATTAACGTGAATTATGGTAATTACAATTAAGATTTAATAAAGCCAAAATTTTATTAAAATCTTTAATCATACACAAATTAGGTACTCTTTATCATTTCGTGTTCGACTCGACTTTTAGTGTAATTACTGAATCACTTTTTTTTAACCCACCCATATGTTCACGAAAGTAAAGCTTGCTTGTATCTCGTATGCACATTGATGAACATCTCGATCATTTTTTTTTTTTTTTTTTTTAATAACCATAACTCTACACCGTTTCAGGTCACGTCCGTATTGCGTGTCTTCTTTTTTCAGACTTGTTTTCACAATAAAATGTTTTTTTTCAGTCACCGTTATTCATTCGTACCACGAGAAAAAAAAGCAGAATCTTCAATGAACGTACTGAGCTGAGCCTACGGGTCATTCCTAAGACTCGTTAAAGCATCCAAGACAATGATTAGGAGGTTTAACATCTTATTAGCTATTAAAAGCCGAGAAGCAAGGCAGTAGAGGTCTTGGCGACCACATCCGGTGCTCTGGGCCACAATGGTCCCTTGATGAGGTGTCAAACACATTCGGGTTAGCATGAATTAGTTACGTACGTATGGCGAGGACAAACAGGGACTAAATGAAATGAAAAAAAAGAAATTATTCCGATGTGAAACTCGCGTTCGAAACTTTACAAATGGAAGCGAAGACCGTAGATGTTATGGCCCGTCCTTTGTTGGTCCAA
The DNA here is from genome assembly GCA_031762395.1 of Calameuta pygmaea. Classification (NCBI taxonomy): domain Eukaryota; kingdom Metazoa; phylum Arthropoda; class Insecta; order Hymenoptera; family Cephidae; genus Calameuta; species Calameuta pygmaea. Next base: position 1,679,484 of record JASANN010000233.1, on the reverse strand, counting down.
GATATGGAATAGTAGGTACTATCTGTTATCTCGCATTCCTAGCCAACGTTCCTGCCACGGTACACACGAAATTGATGTCACCTCAGGCGGAGTTCATATATACATGATGTTCCTTACATGTGCTTTCCCGATGACAATACGACGCGACTGTACCTGGTACTATTTGCCAAGGTGCAATTCCATGGGAATTATTTCACTTGGAACTGGGACAACTTCACGACGCACAACTACTAAGAATTATATTAATTTATAAAAATATCAAAACGTCAACTTCAGGTGGTGAACTGAATAACCCTGTATATAAGATAGTATTTATATACAGACATAAGGGTATAATTATAAGGGTAAAAAAAAATTTTTTTTTTTATTTAGATCTTTCATTGCTACATAACGCAATTGCGGTTTGTTATTGCATACCGAAAGGTTGGCAACGTGGAATTAGACATTTAAATAAAGGATAGTGACACTTCGATGTTAGCTGTTGATGTGACATTTTAGAATGTTATACTTGATTAGGTTATCTTGATAAATGTTTTTTCGCTCATTAGTATAATAATTATTTGTCATTATTATTATTATTGGCGATAACGTGAAATATTCGTGACTTGATTGTTTCGCCTTACCGATACGGATAAAGAACTCGATTAGACGGATTATGGCATCTGTTTTGTAGCTCGTGAATCGACCCACGTAATACACTGTGTGGGTCCCGCATAAATGACGGAATGTGTTTTACATCAGTCCAATCAGCTGCTGCTCGACATACAAGAGTTACTGGCTGTACGAGAGTAAAGTGAAGATTTTTGCTTTCTTTATTAAGAAAAAGGAAGAACTATATACGAAAGATATTGTAATTGGTCTAGCAATTCTCAGCAGAGTCTCAGCCTCAGGTACGGTTACTGCCGCAACTAAGTTCTACGTAAATGGATGGTTTTGGAGAATAGTTGCATTTTAAAATTTATATCCAGTTTCTTGTATTTAAAATGGATGCATATATAAGTGCATATTTAAATGTACCTACATAGTAGTATAAGTGCCCTTGCGAACTGTCAAAGTCAGTTCACACTACGCCTTGTGGCTTTAACTGGAGGTTTAGCCGAAATACGGATGAACTTACCGATTGCTGCGGTTTCGAATTCAATTCCACGACGGTTTTCTGCAGCTCGCAATTTTGCCGACGTAACAGAGAAATCTGTAAAAAAAAATTTTACTTGTTCAGGTCACAGTCGATATTTATGGTTCGGTGGTTGGTATTTGATTTTGCGATAGAGTTTTGTGCATTCACTGGAGTAACGATTAGAATTTTTAGCACCGATTGTACCAGGTCAACGATGGGTGTACGCGCATGGCAGATTGTACGTAACGTATGAATAAACGTATCTATCGCTCGAGGATAATATTTTTCATTAATCGAATATCCATAGTCTCGACTGTCGTGGCTTTGTAAACGAATTACGACGTCCACGTTCTCATTTGGCTCGCTTGGTCTTAATTCTTCGTCACCTTCGTTGTTCCCGAGTAAAGATTTAAAAGTAGCTAACTGTAATATTCATGGCAACGACTTAAATATTGGTATCCATAATCAGGAGGAAGTCCGGCGGAATATTATGGGCAGGCCAGGCAGGGGCCACGCGATGTGCGTTTCTGTTTGAGTTACTTATCTCAGGTTTGTACTGCGATAAACACTTTGCCGCTTTCCGCAGTCCCTTGCCTATGAGTCTTGTGACGCTTCTGACATTTTGTAAAACCGTCGGCTTAACCGATGCTTAGACGCTGTGGTAAGGTTTTACTTATGTCGGAGCGGACTTAAGTCGCAGAGAAGTGAGGAACCATGTTCTGCAGAGTGTTTGGAGAGGTACACGTATCTTTTTTGGAAATTCACTGATAGTGCTGATGGATACTTGTTACGAAAGTCTTCATTTTAATACTTTGGTACGAGAATGGGAAATGAGGTCGATCGGGGTAAAGGGACTTTTTTTTTGTACACATTTCTTTTTTGGAAATTCACTGATAGTGCTGATGGATAGTGGTTACGAAAGTCTTCATTTTAATACTTTGGTACGAGAATGAAAAATGAGGTCGATCGGAGTAAAGGGACTTTTTTTTATTTTGTACACTTTTTTTGGGAAATTCACTGATAGTGCTAATGGATACTTGCTACGAAAGTCTTCATTTCAATACTTTGGTACGAGAATGAAAAATGAGGTCGATCGGGGTAAAGGGACTTTTTTTGGTACACATTTCTTTTTTGGAAATTCACTGATAGTGCTGATGGATACTTGTTACGAAAGTTTTCATTTCAATACTTTGGTACAAGAATGGAAAATGAGGTCGATCGGGGCAAAGGACTTCTATTTTAATTTTGTACACATTTCTTTTTTGGAAATCCACTGATAGTGCTGATGGATACTTGTTACGAAAGTCTTCATTTCAATACTTTGGTACAAGAATGAAAAATGAGGTCGATCGGGGTAAAGGGACTTTTTTTGGTACACATTTCTTTTTTGGAAATTCACTGATAGTGCTGATGGATACTGGTTACGAAAGTCTTCATTTCAATGATTTGATACAAGAATGGGAAATAAGGTCGATCGAGGCAAAGGGACTTTTTTTAAAATTTTGTACGGTGGTGAAGATGAACTTTTTTTTCAAAATTTTAGACAAATATTTTATTTCGTAATGAATGCGACTGAAGGGTAGGTATAGATTTTGATAAAGACAGGCATACACTACTATTGTCATAGACTGTACCTGAGCCTTTGATACTGTTATCTATATCAGGTGGTGGAACAAATGGCACTTAGGAAATTATTCAAAAATAGATGAGAACGTGGGGAACTTTTTTCTTTGCATTTGGAACGCCTAGTTGTGATAATATGATATATCGTGTAGACTGATTGATATGGAAATGTTAATTGGAAAGAGGGATTTGAGTGATATTTGATACTAGATCTCTGGTGATACTGAATCGTGAAAATTTATATATTCTTACCATTCTTATTTTTTTATCAAGTGCGTGTTATCGTTTGATACGGGCATCATTTAATTCGAGAATTAAATGGAAATGTCTCGTTTATAATTTTAATGCTAACAGTGATTCTCAATTTTTTGTATAGTTATTGCGCGATCTGCTTTTATTAGCAAAGCACTGGGAACCACTGTTCATGACCGGTCATAGTTATGTGAATTAGCATATGATGGATTTCAATCGGTTTGTATTATAAATTTTAATATCATTGTCATAATGTGCGTTCGTTGTTGAGGAAATATTTATTTTTATGTCGATTTTTCAATCGGTAAACTTCGGACACGACTATTGAATATTTAGGTTTAACGTTTTTTCAAATTTCAGATATATTGATTACCGGTCTCACGATATCGACGTTGGGGGGCTAGAAGAGTTGGGGATGGCGATACTGCCAGATAAGGGCACAGTTTGTTTGCTTTACACTCAGCCACGATTATTAGGGAAAACGACATCTGTTAAAATATTTTCTAATCACACGGTAACTCTCCTTATCATGGCGGCACTCATCCCTGCATATGCCAAAGAATTCATACGAAGGGATGATCAATAGTTACAAAAAGTAGAGATCAAAGGGTTGCTTGAAAAAGATATATATATATACAGTGATGAAGTCGTTATTTTCGATTTTTATTCAGAAAAACAGTTTAGTCCATCTATTATTTTTTTTTAGGATAATATAAATGCCGTTTATTAAAATTTTCGTTTATGTAATCTCTAATACTATAAATCTAGATTTATTAAAATTTTTATATAGTCTTACTTACTTCTGCATCCTTTGAATTCAAAAGTTCTTGCAGTTGAACGCATTTCTCCTCGGCTTCTTGTAATTCTTTCGATCGTTCGTCTAAAAACAGGAAATGTAACAGAAATGCAAGACATTGATATATATTTAATAACAACCAACGTGTTTCCTCATTTAACTCTAATTTACATTGAAAAGTTAATTGCTGAATATTAAGTTATTCAAAACACACATTTACAGAGATCTAAAAATGGATACTTGGATTACTGATTGTGAGTTCAAACTGTGCACAATTTTTTAATGCATTTTAGGTACAAACTATTTTATCAGTGTACATTTAAAATTGTTTATCTTGATTCGAGTACCTGCTAATGTATCAGTATAACCTAATAAATAGTAGGTCAAAATAATTGTTTGGCAATTTGACTCTCAATATTCATAATTGTTATAGAATTTTAAACATCAAGTTGAGATCAGTTTATATACAATGTTTTTGAGAAATAACATGACAAACTGAAACAAAAATTTAATTTCCAAACGAGAAACAATAGACATACAAGGATTATTCAATTTTTTTTTTTTTCAAAATAGTAGACTAACTTCACGCAGGTCAGTTATGAGTCTAGCAGTTACTCGGTCGGTAAAACAGTTTATTATTTTGACAGTCGTCAGTAAGTTATATTTTAACCTATATTAAAAATTCTATCGACGTAGAAATTAATAGTATTAAAAAGAACAACTTACCTATTTCCTCGACGATGCCTTCAGAAAGTACTTCCTTCGTGAAACTGGTAATCTGGCCCTTCAAATTCGACAGGCTAGACAGTCCGTCTTCGAACCACGCCATTTTCCACGTCGACACTTTATATACGGTAATCACAACACAAGATATTCTAATCAACACTGAATGGACGGCATTTCTAGAGAGATTTTCACTTTTTAACAATGAACGTGATACAAAAATACCAATAAAAACTTCCTGACACACGAAGAAATGTACACAATCCGTCGAGTTGAGCAATGATGACAACTACACGACAAAAGTTACTAGATTCTACGGAATACCGTCTTGCGTGGCAGTCAGTGTCACAAGACTAGACGAATATAATGACAAATTCCATTTCATGAGACCATAAATATATTTCTTTAATCCTCATTGCGTTTAAGTTACATGCCATCTTGACACTACGCTTATAATTCTAATGAATCGTTATACTGAATTTAAAATATACAGTTTCCGCGTCATCTTACCAACAGGACATAAGCGACCGAGTAATACTAGAATAAGTTTACAGATGGCGCCAGCGTTGTCAAATACGTCAGCGGTAATACAGCAAAGTTACCGACAGAAAGAAAACGTTGAAGTGCATTTAAAATATTTATTAAAAATATAAACAGTTCCGTTGATCAAACCGCAAATAAACAAAACTTATTAATCCCACATTCTGTTTTCTAGGTAAGTAACAAAAGTTCTCTTACATCTGTTCTTGAATACGATTTACAAAAATTACATTATCATTAATATTCCATATATTATTATTAAACCACCAAAAAAATTATTCCACTAAATTCCTTATCAATCCATCAGAAATAGCAAGGGTAATTTTATAAGAATATACAGAAGAAATAGATCTAATAGAGAAACACAAGTTTCTGATTGACACCCACCTGTACATCAGGACACCTGCTATATTCAGTTTCATTTCTTACACGAGTACTCAGCCTCTTTGGTACATTAAAGTTTATCAATAACAAGGCGAGAACCTGCTCTAAGCGCATCTTTACAATGTATAAACTATTTAATGCAAATTATAAAGTCAGAATCAAACGTAAATCTTGAACCAGTCCCTATACGTACTCATAATGAAATAAACCTATAAACAGAGCAGACTCAGAATCTAACCACCATTCTTTCCACTCCTTATCAATCGTTTAAGCTTCAATAGTTACTAACAAACTAGGACAGCCGTGAAGCCTCACGAAGTATCATATTTTTTATGGCAGGCGCCTCTTTTTCACTCATCTGTATCGAAGTATTAGGCAGGCCGGTTGGCACGAGGCCACGCGGTCCTTACTGAAGGAAGGTGAGTAGCAGCACCCAAGAGAGGGACGAACGCTTTGCTATGCTATGCTTAAAATCAGTAGCGTAGTTATTCACAGCACGACCCCGTTCAAAAGGACACGAATCAAACACTTAAGCAAAGCACTGGTAGACAGTTACAATGAAAACGTCAAAATAATCGAATCGGATGACAGAAGAAACATAGAAACAATACCCATTAAAAAGATGATTAATAATAAGCATCCTCTTTGTATAAACCAGATATATAATAGAATCAATAAAAAATTGTATAAATTTCTTATAAAACAGATCACATAGAAATTCACTCTATCGCTACAATGTTATAATATTGCGTTAAGTAATTTTCTGTTATAGATATATTAAAACTTTCTGTACTAATTTTCATCCAATGTGCTCCAAAAGGGTAATACATTTTTTCTATGCGTCAGAGTCTTCAAATATTTTTTATTCTATATATATTTGTATGTTAAAAATTTATACACATATGCGTGCACCTATTAAGTGCCTCGATGCGTTACATCACTGGGCATGCTATCACGATTAACAGAGTGAACAGCATGAGGCGTTCGAGCGGGTAAGCGAGAGAGAATGCGAAGCGAAGGAAAGGTAAAGGAAACGAAAGGAAGGCGGACAAGGTAAAGGCATATCTGAATCCTCGGCTTGACTCAGCTCAGTCTGATCCGAGCGAAGCCAGTGCCCTGAGCGGCTACCGCGAGCACACGGCTCTTCTCAACGTATCGGTTGTGCTCCGAAATCTGAACAGTTAATCACAGTCATTATCATCATTCTTAAGCATGACCATTAGCTTTCGCCTTCGATACGGATAATTGGTGTCAAGTAGACAGGCGGAGGAAATGAAATTTAGTCAGGGAAAAAGAACGTAGGAGAAGACGCAAAAGAAAAGTACACGGGATCCTCTTGACATGTCAAAACGGGATACATTTGTGAAATTCGTTTAACGTTTGTTTAACCAGGGAACAATAATCGGACATAAGATCCTTTTTATCGTATTTCTTGATGGTCATATAGGAGTGATGATAAAACAAGGAAATTCAAGGTATACCAGATCATTTCGTCGAATCGATCCGTTTAATTGAAGATCCCGAGAAAGGTACGTATCCTGTCCTATGTTACACGGGTGGATATTTATGGTGGTTGCCTACGGGAAACTTTTCTTTGAGAATTACGGCAATTAGCGAACCTCCTTCAGTGGGAAATTAGTGCGGTATTTTCCCATTAAGAACGCCTCTGCCTGTACAGTGTCTATGCCCAGAGAAGAACCGAATAACAATGATTACGGTTAAGCGAGCTGGATTTTTTTTCTTTCTTCTTTTGGGTTTTCTTTTTCTCTTTATTTTTTTTTTTTTTTCTTTACTCTCCTTGGATACGGTATCATTACTGACTGGCGAAATGATTTTATCATTTCTTTCCGTAGAATATTGATCATTACTTATGGATATTATCGAACGTTGTTTCCGTAGACATGCAAGAGCACGAATTTTGTGCGGTATTGAATTTAACCTCTAATTCACGGCGAGCTGCGATTGTCAAGTTAATTTATGATGAGTTTGAACAAGGAGTTTATTGTTTTACTGTGTAACAAGTAGATTATTTTAGTCCTGACGGAAAGCGTGGGTTCGGTTGTCAGACGAAACATATTGCTCGGACGGTTATGAAAGTGAAATAATGTGAAAACTCGAGACACAGTGGTCGTTAGTAATTTTGATAAATATACCAAGAGATTTCCGTGGTAGCAATTATTGGAATTTCTCTAGGACATCCATATGCAAATCGACGAGACAGCCGTTGGAATAAAGAGTATTTGCAAATCTTCTACGGAGACGTACCGAGCGAATTGATAACTGTTTATTCAAAGAATCAAGTGGACTTATGGGTAGTCAAATAAATATTCAATAGGAACTATAGCATCGGGTGGAATTGCCACCGATCCAAGTTTTCTCAAGTGTGTCCTTCAGGAATCGCCGAGTGATTTCTTTGCTATTCGAATACCCGAGGCTATTCGAAACCTCCGGTATTCAAAACTTCCCTCGGGAATGCAAAGCACGAGCCATTAATTTTCTTAGCGATTCGCGGGACGTAGAAACGTAGGTACCGTGTCTATAGGCTTGATATATTACGCAGTGAACAATGTTACGTGTGACTTTTATTCGAATTCAACTTAACTCCGGGCTTTTGAATGTCGACTGACTGTTAGGAGCTTTGTGGTTGGAGACAGTGGATTATTACGCACAATGGAAATAGTCACGTATAGATAACACGAACTTCTATTGTTATCCGAGGCTCGCGAGCATGTAATTTAATGCTGTTCCGCGTCGATTAAAGCTCAGCAATTTTCATATAGAGATACTGGGAAAATAATAACTTCTAAATGTTACACGATATAATTTTGTTCAGCGCAGAACAGTGTCCAGCAACTTACATGCCACACCCGGTTAACACGAGTATCTTAAATTGTTACTGTCGAACAAGGCGGTCGAGATAAATCGATCGATAACAAAAAAAAAAAAAAAAAGGATATTTTAAGTAGTGGACACTTATGCGTCCGTGTGGCCTATAGTGGGCACAGGAAATGGTATGTATGTAATATAGGAACTATGAGCCTAACGGTAAAGACGAGTAGCTGACTAGCACCGAGTTACGCCTAACGTGTTATACCATACGTTATAAAATTTAATCCGCAATTCAGATGGAAATAGAAGCGAACGAGGGGCCCGCGGTATCTATATAAAATAATAAACTTGCACTCGAAACCTTGATTAGCAAATCGTCCAAAAGGAGTCGAAGAACCTGTCGCGAGCGCAATCAGTAAAAACAGACTTCCTCGTTCTCTTAGTTTTATTTGTCCAATACCTTCCACTCGAGTACCGCGCGGAATCCACGGCTGCCCAATTCCGAAATACATTGACCCCGTCGAAGTATAGTAAGAAACAGGTAAAATTAGTTTATCGTATAGCATTAGCGCCTGGAGTGACATTAAATTCTTTTTATACCAGGTGTCAGCATAATTTTCCAATAACGTCCATTTGGCGTGACGCTATTACGGCTAAGCTTGATTGGAGAATTATATAATATGGATAACAAAATTTATTTTTTTTCATTCTCAAATACAGTATTTAAATTCGTTGCTAATTCGGAAGCATTTTTGCTCGGTAGGTGGGCCCTGTTAATGTGGGCAGGTTGCCCTCATTAGTCTTATAGATTATTACAGTCAATTAAATTGTATTAGCAAGCCCGATTAAACTATTACCAATTACAGCTTGCTCTTTTACATTAATCGATTACCTTTCTCGAATCATTTATTTTACCATATTTATCATATTCATTTAGTTTTTAGTCTTAAATCGCTCGGCAGCATCCTCCTTATCTAGGAATTGTATTACACCTTATATATCAATTGTCTACTGGCATCAATCTCTCGTCGAGTCGAAGGAGTCTCTTCATCATTAATAATATTGAAAAAGGGAGGTGAAAAAAAAATAAGGAACGACGAAGAGCATGGCTTCCTACGAGGTTCTCCTATAGATCAATAAAAGTATGAAAAAGAACGTTCTTTATAGAATGATATAAAACGTATCTTTTATCTCCTTTCGTATTCACAAACCAGCCGGCTCGAATACTCACCCGCTGAGGTCTTCTCCTTAGCAGGGCAAGAAAGATATGATCAAAAGTGAAAGATAAACGGTCAGATCAAGTTTTCCTTTCGACAAGCACACGCCGTTAGAATATTGACTAGGTCTTGCTGGTGTATATATAGATATATATATATATAGTCAGTCACCATCATGAACCACCTACGTAGGGCTAAGACACTGATTGAATTACCATGCGACTACTTTTCAGGATGAACAGAAGCACCGAGAGGGTTAAGTGACGAAGCTGAGTGGAAGGACCAGATAAAGGATACCAAAGGAAGGTAGAGCAATGGTGGTCGAGTGGCTGTGTCCCGGTTTGAGGCCGACCGGTAGCCGTAGACCTCGACTCCTACACTGCAAAGTGATCCTCCTCGACGAGCACGAGCTACTCCAGGACGTGCTGGTAAGCCCGAGACCCATCCTGACTCTTAAGATCCTCTCTAAGAAATTATTCTCCATTAGGGCATTGAGTTACTCTCATTCGACGCTCCTACTACGATAATGACGTGGTTCTGACGTGTAATGGGCCCTACGTTAATTGTGATAGCCCTGAGCTCTGGTTAGCCGACTAGACTAGGTGGTCCCAGTGTTATGTTCCGGTCGAGTTGCCTATGAAACACAGAGCCAGGATCCCATTCATCAGCAGTCAGTGGGCTGCGGTAAAGTCTGCCTTATGTATCTGCAGTTTCTATTCTCCTCGTTCTTCATTTTGCCGAGTGCACGAGACAAACGTGCTCCCTACCGTTTTGGCTCTCCAGGATGCACTGCCAATGAGTCTTGCTCTTAGACGGCGTCGCTATCCTAGATCTGCGCTGTATGTATCGTATAAAATACGTATATCTAGACTGGCTTGGAAAATCGAAAATTGCCGATCGTAATAACACACCCTTGTAAGTACATCGGTCTTAATAGAACGTTTATAGGGCACAGGCAGATTACCGGCATTATTGCACCATCAGTTAATCGGATATCCAAGCGATCCAGCGTGGCTGTGGCTATCGAGATGAACCCTGGCTGGCTAGCACGCACTTGGCCCGAGGCTTGTATTTCATGTTTTTCACAACTTTTCTCAAATTCAGTTAACGCTTTCAACGTATATATAGCTCTGGCTATATATTATAGCCCTGATTACCGACTAGATAGGATTTTCAAGGCGACACGCAATGTCAAGACAGGACTACTGGTTTACACGTAAATCCTGGTTCTCTTTGATGGACCATTAAGCGCACGCAAAATTAACTGGAAGCTTCGGGGAATTCGTGGAATGATACCCTGTCGATGCTCGTCGAAATGGGACCGTATGGGAATGTACATTCCATTGAATTTTACGTGTACATTAGTGGCTTCCTTCGTTAAAACAAAAATTTTAGTTGCCTCTTGCGTCTTGTGTAATCTGATTGCTACGCAATAATCACATGTTACTCCTAATCAGGCTGCTTTTACTCTGTCATTTGTTTCGTGACTAATTATACTATCTGCCTGCAGTGTACACTTTAGATTGTTCGGTTCGTGTTCAAATGCCAACCGTGAACGTCAATTGTTCGTCTCTCCTCACGAACAGTGTACACGATATCTTGCGAAGAAGAATCGAACTAGACCAGCTCTTCTATAGACTTCATCATTTTATCATTAACCCTTATAAAAAGCATCTTTGCGCAGAAAAGCCTTCGGCAGTGAATTTAAACTGTACAGCAGATGTAATTACAGACTATCAAAACCAAAGTATCCATCATTTTGCATCTCCTTGCGCTTATCTATCCAAGCTCTTAAATTTCATTCGGGCTTTGACGGTTTCGCGAATACAATATATATATATATAGTATAAAGCTAGGATTCTAATAATTATGCAAAATGGCCTAAACATACCAATTAAATCTGATCTTCTTGTATTCTTCATGAGAGACCTTGAACGTTATTCATTATGGTGAATCCTTTCTTTGAGAAAGCTTTGAGCACGCAAGGTCTATGACGGGTCTCGACATAAACGGGAAGTGCTCTCGTTCGCTGTTATGGTGGTCAAGAGTATAATGTGTATCGTTAATGCAGGCTACAAGTTATAATTTTACGGATTAATAATATTTAGTTTCTCAGCGGGGTCCGAGACGACGGGGCCTGTTTGAAACGAACGATTTGCCGGGGGCTATACGGTGGTCTATGGTTGGGATATGGTAGGTATATGGTTCGAATATGGTTCGGCTATCCTTTGCCTGCAACAGTTCAGCCAAGACTCAAGTCGGTTTGGTTCTCCTCTGTTATTAGGCGATATACCAAAATTGGGGGGCCCAAGGCACCCTACTAATTCACGCGCCTCTTAAAGCCTTTGCGCAGGAACTGGCGTCGTCTCGCCTTCAGTAGATTACGTATCATAGGTACCGAAATTCTCTGCGTGTATATACGTACTCATGCCGTGCCATCGTCCGGCACCGTCATTAAAAATGAGGAAATTATTGCCCAGATGAGGCTGCGCATGTCGTACCAGGAATAGTTGGACCTCCTGATAGGATGTTGCCATTCATTTCAATCCCCGATTTACTAGGTGAATTATTCGACGAAGTCGTTCGAAGCCCCATTAGTTTTATGTGAAATTCTGAAGGCTCCATTTCGATGGGATCTTCCAATTCCTGAATAGATATTTATTGGTAAGGTAAAGTAACGTTTCCAGGCGATTGCTGTATATCTATATGGTATCGTGCCGCTCGCAAGGCATCACGGGAAAAAAAAAGATGGCCGATTCGAAAGTTTCCAGTCGATTCATAACTTATCAGTCTTGTATTTAGAGTATACGAAAGTTTTGTGGAAAAGTTTTACCGGAATGACAACGGAGAAGCTGGCTCAGTATGCTTCCTAGTTTTTCCTTTTTTTATGTCATTTTAGTTTTCCATTTTCATTTACTCAATTCTATCTTTCCTCCTGCGTCGTGCGACATCCGTGCAGTTTACGAAGTTTAAGTGATTACTTTTCCTCGAGGGGACTTCCTATCAGGAAGTTATTGCTGCATATACCGAACGGTGTTCCAGTAAGTGCTTTCGATTATTCTTCATGATCTTCCGGTTCGCGCTGCCAATTACGGGGAAATTACTTGCAGCCCGTTAGGAAGCTCCTTCTCGGTTCGCTTTGCATCCTTGAAGCGTGTCGTCGAATGAATTATTTCACGCTATCGGTAAAGTAAGACTCTTCGTTATGACACTGGTAATTCGTTACACGGTTACAGAACCAGTTCTGCATAACTCCGAGTCAAAAAAATGAAAGCTGGATAAATATATATAAGCTTCGCGTCAAGATAATGCTAACCGGGTAAATATAACCCTTTCCGGCAGAATCAGATATGCACCTTATACGTCGTCGTGATTACGTCCAGGCCAAAGGATTAGCATATTATTTATGAATCCTTAATTACGCACGTGAAGTACGGCCTAACTAGGTTTCCCTGGCGAGGCAAGTAATACTTTTTTTTTTTACAAAGAAATTCCAATTGCTTATCCTGTACAGTGAGAAAAAGGCCCTTATTTAAGTTTCTTATTATTCAAAGAAAAATAATCAAGTGCATCCTTATGGACTTGTACGCCAAAGAAATGTAAACTTGTAAACCCTTTCGCGCTGATACAAGTCCATTATTTTATAACTGAACCTGCATGTCTACACGTTAGCGCTTCTGGCACGGGCAATTACAGAGATACCGTCTCTATGTCTGCGCTATTGCTATACCGCCGGAAGTTACTAGGAAACAGTGAGTTCTGAGCGCTGGTGGTTAATGCTTGTGGATTTAATAGACTTAGCGGTATCCTCGTTAAAATAGGCTTTTTTTCAATATCACGTTAACACAATCGATCCATGGAATAGCCGGGTTCGATTCCCACGACAAAGATGGCTAGCGGCTAAGGAGTAGCGAGCAATGCCTAAATAAATGGTTTGCAGCGTAGAAGTATGAAAAATGAAAGAAACCACTGAAATCGTTCGGCGCACGCAACCTAAAGATGATTACCTACCTACCTACCTACCTACCTACCTTCTGAACCCACGGCTGACTCCTTGGCCCGAGGCCAGACTCTTCTTCTTAGTTGCCCTACACTTTTATTGCGCTCTTCGCTGCGCCTTGCTTTTAATTTCATACCGCGTTTGTTACCACTGTCGAGGAATTGCTACGATGAAAAACATAATATAACTTTTATCGTTAATATCAGTAAACGTCTCTATTATACCAACAGTTTTATAGGCACCAAGCTACGTGAAGGGTTTGACAAAAATTAAATAAATTTCTTTGTAATGATAATCAACCCAGACCCTCGTCTACTTATCATGCTATATGTATTCTACTCTGATAACGTCAAACGTAGAGATCCTTTACGTGAGGACGTACCCGACCATACGGCTTCTTGGAATTGAAGAACTCGCCTTGCTTCCGGCGCATCCGTTTCCCTGGATGGATTCACTCAAGACTGTCTAGTCAGTAAGTCAGTCGGATACTCAGGCTCCTTTCGGTACCATAGAAAAGTGACATTGTACCGATTGCTAAAAGCAGCCTGCCAATAGCCCATGTCAGTCTGACCTAAGAAAATACCATAGGTGCAGAAGGTCGGTGACACGGGGCCCCTGGTGCACGTAGCCCTGGATTCGGCCCTCCAGCATGTATTTATGTATGTAGTCGCTCACTTGAAAAGAAGCGCTAAGACCTGCGACACTCGGCTCGACTTCGGAAATTGGTATTCCCTGTTAGGTATGAGTTAGTAGCATTGGTATGTTGGTACTATACCTTTTGTATTCCGACGTGACACGCCTCCGTCACGTTTGCAGGCACACAGTACGATAAGTGTCCAGAAGGCATGTGTGTGGATGCCATACGTAAAGGTTCGTACTGGTAGCGGGCCACCCTACCCTCTATACACTCCTATACGTATGTACGTTTGAGAATACATTATGTAAGTAAAAGGAAAAAAAAGTCTTTGATATCCCCACCAACGGTGCACCGACTTCTCTCCCTTTTACCTTCTATCCCACCTCCGACCAGAACTCGGAGCATCAGGGCATAGACCCCTATACGTATCCGACAATACCAAACTGTACGAAACCGAACCGGTGGCATTCGAGAAAAAAAAAAAGGGAAAAAACGTGAAAACAATACATCCTGAAAACAGGACGAACTCCATGGCGATTACTCACCACGAGGATGGACAACCATGTCCACTTGTGGATTTGCTGCAGTTAGACCTTCGGCATGACGATTGCTATGCCAATTATCCTGTATAATCGGCCGTTGTCGTTTCTTGAAAATTGATCAGGCCAATTAGCTATACTTCAATGTGACGACGGAGACCTAAAGGTATCGCACTTAAAGAGTAATGGTGGATTCTCGAAATCGCAAATCCTCATGCCGTACACGAAACTCGCCTTTACGAGGAATGCAAGGAGTAATAAGTCTTGCTAGTCCGCGAGGTCGTGGGGCTACGTTAACAAAGAAAAAGGAGTCTTCACTCTCCTACGCGAAGAGCTTTTCACTGTCGAAGTACTCGAGGTGGTAACGTACCAATGGTATCCACTTGGTGCAAACGCGTTGTTCGCCCTTTTAAAAGTCGGCCGGTGCAAGGATAGATGCCGAGGAAAGATAGTTCCAGCGCCTACAATAAATTTAAACTCCGATCCAGATATATACACGGGTGGCAGTCTTCTTCCTCTTTCGATACTTTTCTCCTTTTCTTCTTCAACGTCTTTTTCCTTCGTTCCCGTTCGCCGTTCGTCGGAGAAAAACGGCCAGAGCGGTAGGATATCCATCCTACACGGAGAAGGGATCACTCCGATGCTTCTATAATACGTTTCTACATAGCGGTACAGAATCCACGTCATCGATTAATTCGTTTCAAGCTGTATACGCCTTTCTACCACTAGTTTCCTTAAAATATAGTCTTTAAAAGAAAAGCTGGAAAGATTCAAATCTAGACATGGTTGAAATCAAGAGATTCAAAAAAAGGAAAATAAGTCAGAATGAATGGTTTTCAAAACGTTCCCA
>JASANN010000233.1:1651885-1663877 GCA_031762395.1 Calameuta pygmaea | reverse complement strand
ATATATGGATAGTGTTTTACTCTCTTTCTCTTCTGTAGCTACTCTGCTTTTTGACGAATGTAAATTTATTCAAGCTATGAATCTTAACCAGGAAACACTTTGGAGGTGAATTTTTTTCTTTTCAATCGAATCAGCCCGACGAAGAAACAATTAATTGCCAGACCTGCCCAAGAGCTTTGTAATCGGTTTGCGTGGATATATCTAAAATTCATAATTCTTTAACCTGAGGCAGCACAAATTTCTGCACGAATCGAAACTCTGCATATATACATATATGTATATACACGGCAATGCAGGCAAACATACCGGAGGCAAATAGTACAAATCGTATACAGAGTAAATACACAGTTGTTTCCTATTTGTATTAATTACGAGCTGCCGTCAACAGAGAAAGTTTAAAAAGCTTACACAAGCACGAAATCCATAGTTACAGTATTTATCATGATCGGAACTCGATCCCTCGCGCTGCTCCTATCCAAACGTTCACTTATAAATTATAGAAGGCTCGTTCACGCTTGACAAATTTCTCTGGACATTTAACAAGCATTCGAGACACTGTATGGTATCGGCTTGACGAATCAAACAAGTAACTATATATTGCTATTTGCTAGGTAGAATATATCTAAACGATAAACAAGCAATTGGACTGCGAACGATTGTAAATCGAGGAGAAGCAATAGTCGAAAGCGTTTCTGTGATAAGTCAAGGAACTTTTTAATAGACTTAAAAGTACTGCCAAGTATGTTACCGGCTAATTATTATCTTTGAACACTTTACAAGAAACGATATCATAATACCATGACGGCTAATTACGTCGAGCGGTTCTCGCGTTCTAGTCCACTGTAGTCGCTCGCCCGAACGAGATCCGGCATATTCTCCGACACGCATAGATTCCCTGTTAGTTTCCCATGAGAGAAACAAATGGACGTTACGGTTGGGTACGATGCAGTGGGAACCGGAAGAGGCCGATTTCAATCTCAGTCACTATCACCGTCGTGAGGCCCGTCAGGTCTGCTCGAGTAAATTACCAAATACGAATATATACATCGCTATGATTATGAGGATGCTCGGCCAAGGCCGATAATTAATTTTTTTAAATACGTCTACCGACAGTTAAATAATGCCGATCGCGCGTTACCGATCTCTATCGTGGGTTTATCGACCGAGACCCATTAACGAGTGATCGGTATACTGTTTGTCGAACGAAGACTAAATTCTTTAATTTTCTTTTCAGAGCTCGAATTTGGGTCAGGAGCTGCTGGACAGGGTGTTCAGGCACTTGAACCTACTGGAGACTGCATATTTTGGGTTACGATATCTTGATCACGAGAATCAAACGGTAAGTCGTGCATGAAAATTTACTCGATGCCGATATCCTTCGTCGTGAGAATAACAGGTCGAGTCGAATTGAGGTTGGACGATGAGATAGCGTCGATCGATCAAAAAAAGGAGGAACGGTACGTGGGGCGAGAGATGGGATAAAAAATGAAAAGAAGCGAGACTTTCAAAAAGAAATCACACATTACGGCGTTGAGCAAGAGTGACGCAAATTGAGCTGTCCGTCGGTAATTCGATTCTGGCTAATATAAATCTCTACGAGTATTTACATTCGATATCCTGATCGCTTCTGCCCTCGAGGCAGACGAGGATGAGATTATTATCAACGGGAAATGTCGAACTGTTGTAATTTCCGGTGGGACATTGGCCACGCTGTGAAATCACCTTTATACGCCTGTATACGCTCTGGTACAGCGTCATCTTAATTAATTCGATTTATAGTAATTCACCAATGTGATTCACTGCTATTTACAGCAATGGCTAGATCCCAGCAAGAAGATCGGCAAGCAGCTCAAACTTCAAAGTGGAGATCAAAGTCCGGACGTGCACGCGCTGTACTTCGGCGTCAAGTTCTACGCCGCGGATCCTTGCAAGCTCATAGAAGAAATTACCAGGTAGGACGAATCGTCCTTTCGTAAGGGAGTTATCGGGGTGTAGAAATTTCTGAGGAATATCGGTACATTTAAATGTGCTTTTCCGTTTTTCTATCGGCGAGGCCTTCAGGACGTCCATTATACGTCAGAATGCACTCGGACTATCGTCTCTGGAGTCTGTGCGGCTTTCAGAACACTTTACGATAAAGAGAAGTTGCTCGCATTCTAGTTAGATTTTCCGTCTCGCTGGATAAACCAAGTTCCGAGATCCTTTTTTTTTTTATGGAATTTTATATACGGATTGTAAATTGAAGTAGAAGGGTACGGTTGTAGTACAAGTGGGCGGTACCGAGCGTAAACGCATTGATCGCCGAGCCGTCTGTTATCGGTTGAGGAATTGGTACCGCGGAACATTTGCAGTTTGAACAAAAACGGAGATACAGAACCCAGCGAGCTGGTCAGGAGTGAAATAAAAAAGTCTTTACAAACGAGCGAACTCAATCTATATGCTAATGCATTCATCGTTTATACCAGGTGAGCAATCGATGAAGGTACATTCACGCGTTTCCACCCGTGGGCCATCTCCGACGTTAGGGGTTGGCAGTATTGACTCTGTAGCTGACTTCCTCGCTAGAACAAGTCCGGATACTTTCGAGAAACCAGTGAGCTTGTTTCGTATTTAGCCTCCGGCTTACAACTCCTGCGGACCCTAGCAATTAACTGGGCACGGCAATTATCCAGCCAAAAATGAAAATTATAGACCATCCAGCATACCGAGCTCGGAGTTGAACTATTTTTCACGTGCGTCATTATCGTGGATAATAAAATTACAGGCTGACCCGCGAACAACTAGTCGCTACTTAAACGAGATAGGGTGAGTGCGAAATATCACTCCTTCGTATACATAAAACTAACCCGACTGCACTTCCGTGTCTATAAGTACGTTCACAGCTGCAAATAAGTTTCACGACCCGATGAACACACCTTTACCGGTAAGCGATGGGCGCGTAAAGTTAATGAGAAAGAGGATTAAAGAATATAAATTTTTTTTTCATCTCGCCCACTCGCTTCTTTTCGGGCGCGCCGCCTGGACGTAGCACCCCCAGTCCTTTTCGCGGGAACACGTGAATCATATATCAAGACTCGGTGTGAGTGCTGCCTAATATGTGGCAACGTAGCTGGCTAGCACAATATAACAGGATACAAGATGCAGACAGTCTGACTGGACCGCGAGACATAAACTTAAGCTTCGGGTAGGGATAAGACGCTGACGTCTCCAGTGGTCGTTCACAATTCGCTTCCACCATCCACGCACGCTGTGTTATTTCTCTGCCGTCTGAGATACCGGGATTCCGTGTACCCTATAGCCACTTCGCTTGGTCACGATTAACGCGATTACCCACAAATTTATTGGCGATGAAAGAGGCGTAATTGCCCGAGGTACACCCGGTTAGATCCACGTGATAAGTTGATATCGCTGCGAACGCGCCGAAACCCTTGTAAAACCAATGCTTAACTTGCTTCCCGTGTAAACACAGTGATTATCGATGAATTATCGATTGCCACTTGTTTCACGTCATAACGGCATTGGTCAAATACTCTGGCAGATACGCTTAACTGGAAATTGATAGGCAGTTCTGTCGAGGACTGTCCGTACGATAAATAGACATGTTGGGTACAGTACCGTAACGTCATAAACGTTTGGAATTCCTTCTGCACCTATCACCAGCAAGAGCATCCCCATGTACGTAAACTCGACGACGGTTGCTAAGAAGGATCTCGTGTCGGGTTCAGATGAAAAATCACGAGACTCGTGGAAAAATTAAAGTTTCCAGCGAGACAAGCTGTGCCAACCTTAAATCCTTTATCTCTATTATTACGTCCGAGACAACGAAGCGTATCGTCGCGACGGGTAGAGTGTAATACAGTTTCTGTGTAAACAAAAAAAAATAATCTTCGTTTCTTCTTCCTCAGGTATCAATTTTTCCTGCAAGTCAAACAGGACATCCTGCAAGGGAGGCTGCCGGTTTCCTTCGATCTGGCCGCTGAACTCGGAGCCTACGTTGTGCAATGTAAGAAAACCAGTCTGCGCTTCCGGAGGTAGAACCTGCAACTTATGAGATAGCGCATAATAATCCTCATAAGAGCGTAAGGATACGAGGAATTTCATAAGCGCGGAGTGAGATCCGGATAAGGATCTATATGATCCATTAGTACCTGTTTTAAAGGGGTACCTTATCTGCGGTCGGTCTCGTGCATTTCGACTAGAACGAGCGACGCTGCTCTTTTAGTTTGACAGAGATTATTTGCGTGCGGGCGTAAATGAGGAGGGTCGGATTATATCCTCTAGTTTCGTGTTACCAACGCTACCAGAAAATATTTGGCTTTGCCACTGGTATTCGGAGCGTAATACTTTTTGCCTTTTACGTTGAAAAATCTCTTTCATTTTTCAATCTCTCTCGTTCCCTTTATTCTCTTTTACATGCATATTGTACCTTTTGAAACTCGCTCGTACGAGCTTCATGGGAAATTGAGCTTACGATTTGATTTCGGTGCTTTCAAAGCCACTGCGCATGCGTATGTATACCTAGCTATGGGCGCCTCGCGTGATTATCTTTGGTTGAGCAAAATTATGGGCAAATTCTCATATCTGCCTACTGGCTATTAGGAAGCTCATTAAAAGAGCACTCGTAATAATAGCCAATGACGCGTATTTCTTTTTGTTCGAGTATTACCTTCATTCATGACTGCCCCTCTAAGTTTCTTTGTTTCTTCGATACTTTGGTTTCTCTTTACCTTTTTACTTTCTTTTTTTCTCTTCTTTTCGTCTTCGATGTTGGATGCGCCACGACCCAACCATCGTTAACGGCTCTCGTTTACGACTCGCTGTCATTATATTATTTCTCTTTCCCTTTTCTTTTTTTCTCTCAGGTCTCTCATTCGTCACCGAGATTCACTTTGAAAGATTAGCGCATGACACGCATCTACTGAAAAGTATCGCGAATGAAAACCTCGAAGACCGTTTCCGGTACGACCTGGTGACTTCCGCGCCATGTGAATTCAAGTCCGTCCACTCGTTAGTTATCTGCTGGGAGATTCAAAGATGTGTAAATAGAGACGGCGGTGTTTGCATCTCATCGTGTTGCGAAAGAGATGAATGCCCTTTCTTCGGCAAGCGCGCATTACTGGCAACGAGGACTCGCCATGCGAAATCTGAGTCGACAAAGTTGCTGTGTATACGAAGACGAGGCGGAGAGAGAGAGAGAGAGAGAGAGAGAGAGAGAGAGAGAGAGAGAGAGAGAGAGAGAGAGAGAGAGAGAGAGAGAGAGAATGCTTCCATGAGGAGATTCCGTAGAGTGAGTGAATAAGTAAATCTGCTCTCTGGGAAAGAGAGAAAGAAAAAAACCTACGTTTTGACTCCCAATCAGGATAAGATTCACTGAATGGAGATACCGACCTTAGAAACCGTAACGGAAGACCCTACAAGATGAATCCATTGTGCCGAATGAAATTTTGAACTCGTCAAACCGCAAGACGAGGAATTGAAAAGGCGACTCTTTTGAAATTTACCAAAAAAAAGATGAAACAAATTGGCTATTCGGAACTTCCCTATGGCGACTTATATTCTTGTTTACTCGAAGAAAATAGCATCGGTAATTGACCGGGGGACGTCTTTAGCTTGTCGATTCCCACGTCATCCGGTAGCAACAGTGTCATCCAAAGAGTACAATCTGCACTGAGCTTCTTCCACATTCTTCTTCGTGTAATCAATGAATGAGAGCTTACAGGGCAGTTGGGTATCAACTTTTAATCAGTGATAGGCTACTACTGACAGACGTACACTGATTAAAATTCCTTATGATCTTGACAGTTATACCGAGAACAAGTCTAATTGATTGATGAAAAGGTGTGAAAGAGTAAAACAGTTCACTTGAATAAGAGTGCTGTAACGCACTTAACACTTCATCGCATGCGAAAGCGCGCGTTGGACTAGTAGGTTCAAAGAAAGACACAGAATGAAATATGTTGCGCAGGTCAGTGCTGATATTAGTCAAAGTCACCGATTCAATTAACCGTCTGCAGAACGAGTCCCGAAAGGTATAGAGCTATTTAAGTACGGCTGTGAAGTAGCATCCAGTCTTTCTTGAACGTCTTCTTAAGTTTTTGATAAAACGTGTAAACCAGCTCTGACAACCGGTCGCATTAACATTCTCAATAACAGCGCCGGAGCCGTAGGAAGTATCTTATCAATTTCCAAGGCTTATTATATGTTAAAATGACATATAAAACATATAAGGGATAGTCCTATGTCTTGAATGATATATTTTCATTATCTCAGTGCACGCTGATTGCATTTCAGTCTCATCGGTAACGTGCTGGATAAAAATGCATTACCATAGCTGAATCTCGCGTTTTCTCATATGCAGACGCGCGCGCGCACGCACGCATGTCCCTCTGAGCTCACGTAAGAAAATTGCAGGATGAGAGCACTTTCGTCTTTCTCTTGTAGCACGGTAGATAATGCGCGTGGGCATCCGGCCCGACCGGCTAATCGGCTGTCCGTGTGTAGAATAAAGGTGCAGACGATTACGTTAATAAGTTGCAAATAAATGACGCGTGCATTCCGCGCACTCTTCGATAACACGGGTAACCATGTGCTTTCAGCGGAACTTGGGGATTATGATCCGCGAAGACACTCCATTGGATATGTCACCGAGTTCCGATTCTTGGCTAATCAGACGACGGAACTTGAAGCTAGGATAGTGGAACTGCACAAGACCTTGGTGTAAGTCGAACGAAAGCATATCGGAACAGGTTCTCTAGCGCCCCGGCGCACATTGAATTTCAAATGCCGCAAAATCCATAGGTTTCTCAGATGCTTAGATCGTTTTTGACTCTTTCTGCAGAGGCCAATTGCCTGCGGCGGCTGAACTTAACTATCTGGACAAGGTGAAGTGGCTTGAGATGTATGGAGTCGATTTGCATCCTGTTCTGGTACTTATTTGATCTTTGACTATATGTCCTTCTGTATACGTATATCGCATTGGGACTTTGTAATGCTCATTGCCGTTACTTTTGTTTTTTGTTACAGGGCGAGGATAACGTGGAGTATTTTTTGGGACTGACACCAAGTGGTATAATACTTCTGCGTAATAAGACAAAAGTAGGAAACTATTATTGGCCTCGAATTAACAAAATATATTATAAGGTATATATTCTTTAACTGTATCCTATACATATTTTTATTGAATCTTGTCCATGTTGATAAGGCGTGTTGAATGATTGATTTCACGTGTAGGCTAGATACTTTATGCTGAGGGTCAGCGAGAAGAATTCTGAGGAGAGAACTCATGGATTTGAGACCCCGTCGAGAGGAGCGTGCCGACATCTTTGGAAATGCTGCCTGGAGCATCAAGCCTTTTTTAGATTAATGGCTACCGGTCCACCTCCCTTGAGTCCCTATTCCCGATTTCGATCTTATAGTCCACCTTCCGGGTCCGAGAAGCATACTGCGATCAGACGAAATCCACCGCCGGTCTTTCAGAGAACCCCTAGCAGAAGGGCGCAACGTCGAGTAGTGGAAGGTCAGGAAATGGTGGGACCCTTTGTCGAGACACCTGCTACAGTTACGAATACTGGCAACAGTGGTAATACTCCAAGTACCAATACGAGGCAGGTAAATTCAAGTCCTAGAAGCACTAGGAGTGCACCCTGGACGCAGAGCCAACCTCGTGGTCTTTACACCTCGTCTAGTCCTCGATCCGTGCGTTCTGCAGGAACTGCACCGGCAGTACGTACCCTTTGACTTGCAAAAATATAAGAAAACAATGTTTATATTTATGACAATAATATTGCACAATTATCAATTAAGGAAATTACAAGGTTGAATTTGTTTTCAGCTCTTGAGCAGACTCCAACGTAGGAGCAGCTCGGTGGAGAGCCAAAGCTCAGGGGATAGTCACAGTCGTGGTGGGCACCGTAGAAGGAGTCACAGTCATAGTCATCGTAGACATAGTCGACACTCCGATTGCGAGTCCGAACTGTCTAGAGGATCTGAAAATAGATCTGGTCATCGTAAGCATCGAAGGAAGCACAGAAGTTCACGATCCTCTAGGTAAGCTTTATTTGCGTCGTTTTATGCAGAGACAATATACATATAATTTGAACTCTTATAACAATAACTAGCACAAAAATGTTACGCTGTAGGCACGAATTGATAGATTCTGAGCCGCAATGGAGGGAGGCTCAAAGACGAAAGAGCGAGGGTGTCCAGAGAGCTGTGGTGGGTATATTTAATGGCACAAATTATTTTGAACTACCATTAATAATCTTACTATACTGTAGGTAAGTCACACAGAACCCAGACGAAGACACAGAAGTAGGCACCGGAGTCCTTCTCACAAGCAACTTCCAGACGAGCTCAGGAAGTAAGTTACATATTTCCTGCTGATTCTGAAAAGCGTCTATTATCGGTGTTACTCTTTTCATTAGATCAGATCGCCTAATACGTATAAGAACATCGCAAACGGCAATGTTTCCCGTATCGCTACACGAGGCAACGCGTTTTTCCAGGCACCTGGAGTTTGGCCTAGTCGATACAACAGGAATGAGCGAACAGCAACGCCGAGAAATTCCTTATACGGTGGTTCAAGCTCAAAACGTTCCACAATGTCCCGTTCAATCTAGCAATCCAAGATTGGATGACGGGGATGCGACATCCCTGCCTAGGTACGATGATCTCAAGACCACCGGCACTCTACACGGCCCTCCCTCTCTGGAGGATGAGACGGGATCTGTAGTCATTGTTTAAAAATCCTTTGCATGTGTTTTATTTATTTCGAGCATGTACATTATCTACTTTAAGCATGCCCCTATTTATTTGAAGCATGAGTCCTTAATAAATCACTGATTAACAGCTTGTCGCACCTGTTTTTTTATTTCCTGGCTGGCACCCACTGTTGCTTTTGCTCGGTCCATACAGGTCGATCGCGATACATGTGTTTTATTTGTATTCACCTCAAAAAGTGACGATTTCGGTGGACGCTCAAACGAATTTAATACGAATATTTCGGTTTTAATTAATTTCAGGTTTTACTTCTCTAATTGTGATCAATAACGGGCTAATCCAATATTACATTTTTTTTTTTACTGTGTCTGTGAATTTTAGTAATTTAACAATTATTGCGTAATGCATTAAATAGGTCTGCAGAGGTCCATTTATATGTATATGAACTGTTAATTTGTTCTATGTAATGTTCAATGTTATTATGTTTTAACAATGTATAAATTTACTTTACCCAAGTGTATGTTATTTAGTTATGTAGACACGTTTTAACGTTTACCGAAATATTAGGATTGTATTTTAAAATGAACGAGAAAAATGTTGAAACAACCGAAAAGTAGACTGTCAAGGATTCACTTTCAGACTGATCGGATCCGTTGGCAAAAGAGACAGAAGAGTGATTCAGCATACTTGCGATGGAAATTATAATTTGCCATCAACGAGACGCGGTCGAAACGATACAAAGTATCCTGAGCCTAGGAGCGAGTATAATTTGCGGAAGGACTTTGATTATACTCGTAACAGCAGAATGTTGATAGGAAGTAATGTGGACAGTGGCCTCGGCGAAAGCACACCACAGGATTTTTCCAGCTGCTGTTCAAGCTCTGCAGACAGCACTAAGCCTACTCGTGTAGTACGTATTATTCTTTCTTTTGCTTTCGCTATATATCAATATAATTACATTATAGATGGTGTACTGTTACTTATAGTGTAACCCATTACTTTTTGCGAGAACAAGGAATAGAGAGAGAGAACGAGAGGGGTATTTATGTGTGTGTACATCATCGCGAATTATATAGAACTATTGAAAGCTTGGCTAAAAATAATGAGATCACCGTCGAATCAATGGAAACCTTATTTTCCAGTAATCAATAAGTTTTTCCTACTGTAGAAAATAGGCCTGCAAAAATATTTTACTCGACTCCTCTTAATTCCTTATCTCACTTGTATTTTAACTTTTCTTTATAGAAACTTTTGGAATTACATAGGAGACTTTAAAGTGAATATGGTTAAGGTTTTCAAATGTTTTTAAATTTCTTAAAGATATTTCTTATGATAATTGGAAGTGGAAATCTTTTCTTTGCGTTTCATAGAACAAATTTTATTGATTCTAAAGTATCTTACTAAATTAGGTTCAATGTAGTAATTTGCAATTTTGTGTATGCGTGTAGTAGTTTAGTAAAATAGTTTTGTTTGGTGTAGACGCAAAAGCAATTAGCGGGAGAGGTGCGCTATGAACTGTCTTCGAATCAAGCAATCTACCCTGTTGATGCTACCCTGGATGCAGTCCTTCAACCAATTATATCGTAAGTTCCCACTTGTATTGCTTTTCCCTGATTAATCATTGGATATAATTAAAAGGAGTTGGACTTATTACTTGAAATATATTAAAACACTATAAAAATTGTATTGGATTGGAGCATGCTAGGTTTACCGCTAATAAGAGGCACAGGAGATAATATGAATTTGGTACGTATAACACATACAACTAAATTTCTATTTTAAACTAACATGTGCTTTCTTCCTACAGAAAATTAAATTATATAATTTATATATTTGGTGCATGGCATTATTTATTTATTTAATGGTCAGCTGCACATTTTATTTGTGATATAAACGATGATTACTTTGTAAATGCACACTTTTAATTGATATAAATCGTGTTGTATAGTGAGCTATATAATTTTTAATAATAATATAACTCCTTTCATTCAATTGTTTCAGAACTTTAACGCGCAGACAAAGGACCCGGCCAAAATGAGCACCGAGCTTTAAATGAAAAGCAGACTTTTATGCACATACTGTATATTTAAGAAGTTTGTTATACCTCAACAAAATAAATATCTATAATCCCACCAGTCACACATTTGATGAGGAAAAATAGTCACCCATTGTTGTGAACACGGTTTTATTTGGAAAATATACTCCTATTCTTATTTCGTTAGATTCAGTTGTCCTTCGATGCCATGTGTCGCATAAGATTTCCTATAAATTTTTCCATTTTCTTCAGATCTTGTGCTATTTCTGTTTTATACTGCAGGCACTGTAAATTTAAAAATATCATTTTATATTATAGCTACATACTCTTCATATCATCCTAGAAATCATTTTTATTATTAAGAACGAAGTAGAAAATTTTCTTTACATGAAACATTATATAATTGTGCAATAAGAATCGCATTCTCGATAATATGTAGAAATAAATTATCAAAAATTATGTTAAAGATAGTTTCCAAAGTTAAAAATACAAGAATACTAACCGTACGATTATCTGTAAGCTTAAGACAAAGAGTGCCCTTATTGTGACAGTACTTCATTGTATAGCGAGCCTAAAAAACAATGACATACATATAAATAGCAATCAATTTAAAACTAAACTATTCGAATGTAGTTCTATATATGCTTCGATATTTTTTGGTCAGAAACATCAAACTTGACACAAAATTTATAAGCCAATTGTTACCACACACAATCGTCCCTTATTGTATTCAAGAGTTCAATGATAAATCATAAAAAGGACTTAACAAAAACACTGACAGTGCATGAACAACTTACCTTGATTGGATTTTGCAGGTACAGCCTTTCTGCCCCCTTTTCAAATTCTTCCCACGATTTCATATACGTCATTGCTCAAATTTAATTTTAACTTTGTTCACAAAAATGACTTTTTCAATTCTCACTATTTTAAGTCACCACGAAATGCTGGTCTACACTAACAAGATGAAGTTTAACCTATAAAAAGAACTAGAGACATATGACAGAATCCAACATGACCATTTACCCATGTGATACAGTACGGTGCACGTGTACAACTGCTACGAAGATGCACAACGCTACGGTTTTACGCGATACCAAAAACATAGCGCTAAATCGTAGCGGCGAGTCTGGAAGTAGGATTTTGTGATCATCGCCTCCGTCGGCAATGCGAATTCCGTCGTAGCCGAGCGAAACGTGAACACGAACCTGTAGCTTGGCGGGCAGAGGTTCTCCGCTACCT